>RJWJ010006779.1:0-60698 GCA_004363605.1 Indri indri | reverse complement strand
GGAGGCAGAGTCCTGGAAGGTGACTGTCAGAGAACCCTGGGAGATCAGAGCCCCCACCATATTCAGATGGGGACATGGTGGGGGTTGGGACCGGGCTTGCCCAGAGCATGCAGTGTCAGGGACGCAGCCCAAAGGCCCACCACACCCTGACTCTCTCTCCCTCTCGCCACACCCAGGGCTTGGATTTCCATTACAGGGGGGTGTGGGGCTGTTCACCTGCCTGCATCTGCCTCCCCATGGTGAGGCCCCTGGGGACAGGAGACCACGGACTCACCTCTGCGCCTCTCGTGCCTGGTTCAGGGCCTGGCAAACAGACGGTGGAAGCCCAATGAACACTCCATTTCCTACCCACTTGATGAATGAAGAAATGAACGCACAGGCTAATCAATAAACGAAATGAGATTCAGCTCTGCTGATGAAAATCTCCCATCAACTCTGTTAGAAACACCTTGAAAACTTGAGGAGAGTAACAGTTGGCACCATGGGAGCAACATCCATGTGGCCTCCCCAACTTTTGACCATGAAGTTGGGTGTGGCATAATTACAGCCCACATGGGCTTTGAGTTCCAGCGACCCGCCACCGTCACTACCACCGTCACCACCACCAGGGCCTGAGCCGCAGCCTCCAGCATGTTCCCCGACTCAGTCCTTGAGGATGTCCACTGGGCAGGCCCTGGGGACCGAGCAGAAAGACCAAGCTAGGCCTTCCCCCGGGGGCTGACACTGTCGCGCAAGCACTTGGTCAAATGCTCAACTGCTCAGGGGCCCCTGGTGTCATGCGTCTTAACTGGGGCACACAAGGGCTTTAAGGGATTCAGTGTCCCAAAGCAGATCCATTTGAAAAGGCCGCTGCAGTCAGGATTTTCCCTGGCAGGCTTGGCTTCCTTCCACTGATCCCTTCTTCCATTTCATGGTAAATAAGTAAATAAATACGTGCCCTTGCCCCCAGCTTCCCACCTCCGGAAACCTCCAGCCAGGCAGAGGGGAACCGGTGCAAATCCAGGTGCTTCCAATACTGAGCTTTGCAGACAATTAAAAGACGACCCACCGAAGTCCCCTTGATAATGAATCATTACGCGAATCTCGGCACGTAATTCTGAAGGAGTTCAAATCATCGAGGGACGCCACTGTTACAAAAACCCCTTCCATTCCCTTTTACTTGTTTTACAAACCAGTATTTTTAAATGCACACATTAAAAAAAATAAAGAAAAACAGGAGAAAACCAGATGTGGAATTCTGGCTCACCTTGCCAAGGGTAATACAGCCGTGGAGCCCTAGACTCACTGCAGAAGAAAAGACGGCTCCATCCATCTCATTAAGAGATGCAATTCTAATAGAATTTCATTTTTATGTTTAAGAATTATTTGTAAAAATGTATAATGAGTCGGTTTTGATAAATTGGACACTCATAATTGTACTGTTAACTCAAACAAAAAAATTTTAACTCCGGAGCTTTATGGTCACAGGTAATTAAAAAATGTAATTTTAACTTGCATATTTTTCGTTGAGGGAATTATGATAGGGTGATTAATAAAACACTTTCAAGCATAAAAATATATTAGAATACAATTCTGTGGGGGAAATGGAATAGAAATGGGAGTTCAAGGAGAGAAACGAAAAGTACGAAATTGGTAACTGTTAGAAAAAGAGCTTGTCTGTGTATCTTCTAAGTGAATGATGACGGATATCAAATTACTACGGCATGTCGATTTCAATGGGTGCATTTAAGAGTGATATGACAGTTTATTTTTAAAATGTCCATATTTACAATACATCAGAAATGTCATCCTTTGCAGCCATTTAAGCCGAGGAAAAATTTTCGATGCCAATTAAACATGTGAGATGAAACAAAGTGTTTCAAATTCTTTGTGATAGTGGAGGAGGGTATATAAGCTGCTAATAATAATAATAATAATTAATAAAGACTACTATGCTTAGACAACTCCTCAGAACTTCACTTTTCTTAGAGATCACTAACTTTTTTTTTTTTTTGCAAAAAGTACCGGCAAACCTCAGTTTTCTATTGCTCCGGCCCACAGTCACAAGAACAGGCAAAATAAAACAGGGGGAAGGCTGGGGAGATGGGGTGATCGTCTGCACAATGGATGATTGCGGATAAGAACAACAGATGCCCTGGCACGATGGAGGAAACAGGAAGATTAAAAATCAGAAGTGAATGTGATATAGTTTGCATGTTTGTGCCCTTGAAACCTCGTGTTGAAATTTGATCCCCAGTGTTGGAGGTGGGGCCTGGTAGGAGGATTTGGGTCATGGGGGCAGGTCCCTCATGAATGTCTTGGTGCTGTCCTCCTGGTAATGAGTGAGTTCATCCTCTGTTGGTTCACATGAGAGCTGGTTGTTTAAAAGAGCCTGGTGCCCCCAGCGCTCTTGCTCCTTCTCACTGTGTGACATGCCATCTCCCCCTTCCCTTTCTGTCTCCAGGGGAAGCAGCCTGAGGTCCTTGCCAGAAGCCGATGCTGGTGCCACGCTTCTGAGACATCTGCAGAACTGAGCCAAATAAACCTCTTTCCTTTATAAATTACGCAGCCTCAGGCATTTCTTTATAGCAACACAACTGGACTAAGACGGACTTTTTGCAAAATGGACAGTGTCACATGCAGAGTGTCACATGCATCTGGTGCTTTCAGCTTGGAGCAGACACCTTGTCACCTCTCCCCTGCTCAGGCGGGTCCAACGACAGGTGTGCACAGCAAGGACCAAGTCCCTACCATGGCTGTGTCATCTGCAAAAGGCTGATCTATGGTCCAGAGACACTGCTGGAGAAAACATAATAGATTTCAGGGATGTTTCCATAAAAGGTCTAAACAGGTGGGCATTTACAAAGGCAAGCTTCAGTGCTTCAGAAAGAATTTACTCCAAGAAATTGTGAGATAGGCCTTCCAGTGCCAGGGGGCTGCAGGAAGCAGGGTCCTCTAGACAGTGGTCAGGTTGCAGCCCCAGAGGACACCGGGATCGTGAGATAAGCATGTGGAAGGAGGTGTTGGGGGGAAATTTTGAGCATGGTTTCTGGGCCAAGCTAAGGAATCAGATGCCAATTCCCTGGCCGCCTGGGACAATGGGGACAATAGTATTGCTTTCTAAGCCCTAGGCACAGTTTCTAAGCACTTTACACAGGTTAACTCAAAGAATCCTCACTACTATTTTATGAGGTTTGTGTGGCCACCTGGAGATATCAGATCCTATGTCTGGGAACCTGCAAAGGGTCTTTGAAACATGATGAAGTTAAGTATATTTAGATGGGGGGACTGTCCTGACCTATCCAGGTGGGCCTTAAATACAATCATAGGTGTCCTTACAGTAGGAGGCAGAGGGAGATGTCACACAGGCAGAAGAGACAATGATGTGACGTCAGAGGCAGAGATTAGCCGAGGGACACCAGCCACTGGAAGCTGGAAGAGGCACGGGACGCATTGTCCTCAGAGCCTACAGAGGGTGCTTGGTTCTGCTGACACCTTGATTTCAGGCCAGAGAAACTGATGTCGAACTTTAGGCCCCCAGAATGGTGAGAGAATACATCTCTGTCCTTTTAAGCCACCAAGTTACTGGTCATTTGTTCGGGCAGCCCTAGGACATGAATCCAGGTAGGTACCATTATCCCCATTTTACAGACAAGGAGACTGAGGCTCAGAGAGGCTAAATGTCAGGGCTGACACCCCCCCTGTACCCACCGCCCAAGGTGCTTCTGGGTCCAGTTTCCTCCTGCAGCAGCTGCCCTGGCTCCACGTCTAGTGGAGGGGCTCCTGGTGCCCGGGCTGCCCCTTCTCGCTCTGTAGCTGTGGGCACTCGGGTGGAGCCGCAGCACAGGAACCCTTGGGATCTCAGGAGGTGCCCATGACCTCAGGTCCCTCAGGGGGCCAGAGTCCTCCAGGTGTGGCCCGAAGCCAGGCAGATGCTCTCGGCCCCGCTGCCCTCCAGGGCCTCGCTGGCACCAAGAATCCCAAACTGCAGGGCATGTCTTTGAACACCCACGGAAAGCCCTTTGAACACACACAATGCAAAAATCCTGACCCTGGGGAGCCAACTCAGGTTGGTTTGATGAGTGGGACAGATGAACAGGTCCCTCGGGAACACTGGCCCCCCTTTGGGTCTGGCGAGGGCTTTCTGTAAAGCAAGCCTGCAGGGGGAGCAACGGATCTCCACCTATTAGCTCTTTTTTTATTTTATTTTATTTTATTTTATTTTATTTTATTCCAGGGTATTGTGAGGGTACAAACACTACAGTTACACTTTATGCCTTTGCCTCACCCAAGTGCGGGTTTAAGGCGTGCCCTTCCCTCCCCCCCACTTAGTGCTATTAGTTCTTTACAGCTACAGCTTCAGTACACGTAAGACTCATTTATGAACCACACTTTCAAGAACCAGGAAAAACCATCTTAATTAACAAAGCCCTGGTCACCAGGGAAGGCGTTGGCCTCAGCGAGGGCACAGAGGGACTGAAGGGAAGCGTGAAACTGTCAAGATGCTCACAGCAGCTGAGCGGGTTTGCGTGGGCGGGGGATAGAAGGGGGCTGAGCCGTCTAGGGAGCTGCACAGGCCCCCAGCGGGGCGGCAGTGTTCTAGAGAAATGATCTCCAAGGTGGGCGTAGCAAGGTCCCCAAGCTGGCTATATATACACACACACACACACACACACACACACACACGCACACACACATGCACTCACACATACATATATACACATGTATATACATAAAATTTGCTATTTACCAAATATAAAATATTAGGCAGTTTTTTTTTGAAAAAAAAAAAACACATTTTTTTCCCAGAAAAAAAAAATCTGTTGATTGGAGATGCTAGTAACCCCGTTAAAAAATTAACTTATGAACTCGATTAAAAAGTCATTACTAGTCTATGACCTTCATTGCATCTTAAATTTTAAAAAAAAACTTTTATTATGGAAAATTTCAAACATAAACATAAATTGAGAAAGCGGAGCCCCACGCACTCGCCACCCAGCTTCTGCAAGTTGCCAACTCCCGGCCACTCTCGTTTCAGCTCTGCCTGCAGACCACACGCCCTCCTCCCCCGACGGTATTTTTTGAAGTAACCCCCAGACATCAGCTTTCATCTGTAAATAATTTCAGTAAATGTCTTTAAAAAATGAGGACACATTTTTGTCAAAAAACATAACCATTATATTATTATCACACCTAAAAAATTAAGTCCTTAAATATCACCGAATTATCTTCAGCAGTCAAATTGCCCCATTTCCCCAATTGGCTTATAAATATACATATTTTTTACGGTCTGTTTGAATCAGGGTCCAAATAAGGTCCACGCTTTGCCATTGCATCATACCCGTCTCTTTTATTCTGGGGGGATTTTCCCTCCCTTGTTCTACCTCTTTATTTTTTTCCCTTTTTGTGATTTATTCATCAAAGAAACCAGGTTATTGGTTCTGCGGGGTTCCCACAGTCTGGATCTGGCTGATCCACACCCCGAGGTGTCCTGAAACCCATTCCTCTGTCCTCTGTGTTTCATCTAACCAGGAAAGTCCAAAGACCTGTCAGATTCAGGCTGAGTTTTTGTCAAAACCACTTCCTGAGTGACTGACGTGTGTCCTTGCATGGGGACATAGTATTAATATGTCTGATGGCCTCTTTTTTAGATCATATCATTCATTCTTAGTTTGCAATATGACAACACCCTAAATCTATGATTTCTTCTGTGTTTCTTAGCTGGAAGAGTTCTACAAAAAGAAAATGCCCCTAACTATTTGATTATTCCAAGGAAACATTTATTTACAAGAGGCAGGATGAATGTTTGATTTTATTCTCCTACCTTTTTAAAAAAAAAAAAAGCAATTTTCAACATCATGAGTTGTTTCAATCTGTTGCAGTTATTATTCTCACCGATGCTCAAAGAACGCAGGTTTTTAATGAGGATCTTGGAAAAAGGCACCAACCCAAGGTATTAGCCAGGATGAATTTGGTGGAAAAGATCCCCCGATACTGAGGTTTCCATTCTTCATGTGAAGACAATACTGGAAAAGGCAGCTTGACTTAACTGGTTATTGACATATTAAACTTACAAAGATTATGATGCCTCAAACAGTCGATCCTAGTTTTGAACCAACCTCAAATAAAGCAATTCACTTTTTTTTTTTTACTATCATTACCTTGTTCGTGGGAAATTCAGTAATTTCCTTGAATAACTGTCTAACTTTTCAGTAGTTTGCATTAATAACTATCTAAAAGGGATGGGGATTGTGTAATTTTAAAAGCCGTGTTTGTTTGTGCAAGTCAACCAGCTCTTCTTTAAACTGGTGCATAAAACTCCGTGCTTGGATTTGGTACTTAAATGATTGCAGTGAAAAGTATCACTAACATGTTAATAATATATAACTCTAACAAGAAACATGATTTTATTGCATTACAGTTCTGATTTTATTAGAACTGAATCATTTTGCCAAAATGGTAGAACTTCGGTAAAAGTGTCCAAATGTCTCTATAATTCAAAATGCTGTATTACGGGCTGGTTCTGTTATTTTTATCATTTGAATCTAACCAGAACACAAAAGTCACTTCCTGAATTTTGAAACGTTATGAATTTAAAACTGAGAAACAGCTGTTCATATACTTAATGCATTCTCTTTGCCATCTGACAAAACCATGTCTCAGTAATTGCTGTAACATGGATCAGTTTATTTAATTTAAACACTGTACTTAACTACATTTCCCTTTTTGAAATACAAGGAAATATTTGCACATGAAATATTTCCTTATACATGATATGACTAATTTCCTGCCTTGATATGAAACACAAGTCCCAGCTATTAATAATCCGGTAGCATGGATAAGAAATTCTTAACCACTAAATGAAATTGTCCTAAAGCTTTTTTTATGGGCAGTCTTTCCTTCTAATATCAAAGGGTCAGCTGAGTTCTCTAAAACACAACCTAGCAAAAATATTTTGTTTCATAGCAGACCATCATTTGCCATTAAACAACATTTCTGGCACTCACAATTATTTTTGTTATTTGGATGTCGCATCTGGAGTATTTTCTTAAAAGGAAATTAGCCCTTTTCCTTTAATTTGCAAAATGCTTAATGTAAGTGATAAACTTCTACTCCAGTTTATTATGGGATGGCTAACGGGTGCTCTGCGCCACCAAGATGGGTGATCACTGAAATATGTGAAAATTAGTCTTTGCCTATTTATTATAAAATATCGTTTGGTCTGACATTTTTAAATACATTTGAAAAAGAAGCTCAAATCCATTAGGGTGAGTGTTTCTTTTTTGTGACTGTAATAGCATTTCAGCTAAACGAAAGATTCATACTTGCTTACGGTTGATGTGAGGTTGGCTGCTTGACTTTCTGCACGCTAAGCTTGTTCCAGAAAAGGTGTGATGCTCTAACGGCAGTATATTTCTAAAAATTCCTATATCGTGTTTAATTCTCAAACATGATAAATGGCAAATGACATATATAATTTCTATTATAAATAAATGCAGTCAACTTTTGTTGATCAGTAGCTATCAGATGTGGCTTCTTCCAGTAAGATGTAGCCAGTGCATACACTGTGAACAGAATCCACGGATTAATTCTCCTACAGGAGAGCAACGGATGGGATACGGCAGAAAAGACGGAAGAAACAAACACCTTCAGGAGTCGAGATCCCACGACTCCAGCACTGCCCCACCTCCTCTGCCAGCTGTGCACATGGGGACCCCAGGCACTTGTTGGCTCAACAAGTGTGTCACCTGTGGGGCTGCTCTTTGTGTTCACTGCTTTCCGGGAAACTGGTGGGCCCCCACCCCGTGGTCCCATCTTCCTACAGGGAGGCTGCGCTGCACCCCCCTGCATAGCTGAGCTCCGTGTCCCTGGGCAACCAGGCCTGGAGAGCAGGCCACACGGTGTGCTTGGGGGAGGTCTCTGTCCTCCAGCTCCATCTGCTGCCACTCAGCGTCTCCACCATTGTACCACGTGCCCCCAGGTTTGGGGCTCTGCAAGGAAGGGCACCACCTGCAACTGTCCCCATGGGTCCCACTCCCCGGGCAGACCTGCTGTCCTGCCTCCACCATGCATGTCCTGCTCTTCCTGCTGACTGCCCAGCCAGAAGCCTTGGGCCCTCAGTGACAGCGACAGAAGGGCGAACCCTGTTGTATTATTGGTTTCCTGGGGCCACCATAACAAAGTACCATGGACTGGGCAACTTTGACAACAGAAATTCATTCTCACAGTCTGCAGGCTGGAAGTCCAAGATCAAGGTGTCCATAGGATTGGCTCCTGCTGAGTCCTCTCCCCTTGGCTCGCAGACAGCCGTCCTCCCCCTGTGTATTCACGTGGTTGTCCTTTTGTGTGTTTGTGTCCTAATCTCTTCTTATAGGGACCCCAGTCCAGTTGAATTAGGGCCCACACTAATGACTTCATTTAACCTTAATCACCAACTGTGTTTAAATACGGCCACATTCTGTGGTCCTGGAGGTTAGTGCTTCGGCATGTGAATTTTGGGGGACACAGTTCAGCCCATGACACCTATGGTAATTCCCTTGTTATACATATAGCCCCAAGCAGTTCTGCTGCTGCTGATCCAACTCTGACTAATACAAGAGTATGACTTTTGTGTCTTCTCATTTTTACCCATTTGGTGCTTCTGTGTGTTTGGGGTGGGGGTGGCATTTGCCTACGGGGAGGGTGTGTGTTCCTCTGGGGCATCTTCTATGGTTTTCTCTCTGTCTCCCCATTTTCCCTTCAACATTCACTCAACAAACCCTTGTTAAGCACCTACTATGTGCCAGGCCCAGTGCCAGGCCCTGGGACCCAGTGATTATAGCCCAAGCCCTGGCTTTTGGGAGGTATGCACTCTAGTCCAGCAGACAGACAGGAAAACACAAAGGATTGGACATGATACCTTCAGGTCCAGGTGAAGGATGTGAAGACAGAGGGTATCACATCAGCCAGTGACGATGTGGGGGTGGGGCGAGGGGAGAAAGCTCAGGTGTGGCCGAGAAACAGCCAGAAACCAGAGCCCTGGGAGATTCAGCAGGGGTCTCATGGTTCGGAGTCTGGATTTCATTGTAGGAGAAATGGGAAATCTTCGGAGAGCTCTCAGGGAGAGAATCACATCTGATTGGTGCTTTTAAAAGATTATCTGAATGGATGCAGAGTTCAGTTTTGCAAGACGAAGAAGTTCTGGAGGCGGGTGGTGGTGACGGTTGCATGATGTGAACGTACTTACTGCTGTTGGATGGCACACCTAACAATGGCTAAGGTGGCAGATTTTAGGTTATGTGTGTTTTACCACAATTTAAAAAATCTAAATGTGAACTTTACCCATACATGTGTTTCATAATTTTGTTTGATTTTCTCCTCTGATTTGGAGCGTGAAGGGAGTAAATGGGATGAAGAACGACTTTAAGGGAGTTTGTTCAAAATTTTGCAGAGGATGATTAATTCTCCGTCCAGGATAAGGCATAATAGGAGGACTTTCATTATCCTGAAAAATATCAAAATACTAAATATTTCAATTATTAATTAAGATAGAGGGAGTCAGTCAGGTGAAGATTTGGGGAGAAAGACCCCTCCGAATAATAATAATAATAATAATACATCATTAAATGTGTGGCCTAAGCTGATTTTAAGGTGCATGTCTAATTTAAATAGCTAGATAAGTGACATACTACCGATTGGTACCATTTAAAATATTAACATCGATAAGCAAACAAGGAAATTGAGCTATTGTACATAACAGGTCAGGGCACTTTACCTGGTTCACAGGAGATTATACCTGGCTTTCTGACAGGCTAACTCATGGGGACAGTGAAGGATTTAATGTTGATAATTTTTAAAGAAAATCTTATTTTGATGTTAACATAAGGGATCCATCTGTAGCACCTACAGCTGTTCTGTAAGTTTATAATTATTCCAAAATAGAAAGTAAATTTAGAAAAAATTATTTTGCATCCCCCCAAGAATGGCTAGAATTAAAAGGACCAATGGTCAGGCGTGGTGGCTTATGCCTGCAATCCCAGCACTTTGGGAGGCTGAGGTGGGAGGATCGCTTCAGGTCAGGAGTTTGAGACCAGCCTGAGCAAGAGTGAGACCCTGTCTCTACTGAAAAATAGAAAAATTAGCCAGGCTAATTAGTCCCAGCTATTCAGGAGGCTGAAGCAGGAGGATCATGTGAGCCCAGGAGTTTGAGGTTGCAGTGAGCTACGACGATGCCACTGCATTCCAGCCAGGGTCACAGAGCAAGACTTTGTCTCAAAAAAAAAAGTAAATTAAATAAATAAATAAAATAAAAAATAAAAGGACCGATAATACCAAATACTGACAAGGATGTAGCTCTACTAGAAATCTCGCACCAACTGGTGGGAATGGCAACTGGTGCAACCACTTTGGAAAAGAGTCTAGCAGATGGACTGAAGTGACTTAAGCTACATGACCCTGTGATTCCAATCCTGGGTGTACACCCAACAATGAGTGCTGATGTTCATGAAAAGACCCTGTGCGTGAAAGCTCACAGTAGCATTATCATATCTTTAAAACATTATTTTTATATATTTATTTTTAAATTGTCAAATAAAAATTGTATATATTTATCGTGTACAATATGTTTTGAAATACTGTGTGTTTTGACAATATACAATACAATACAGTATACAATATGTTTTGACACTGTGGAATGGCTAAATCGAGCTAATTATTAATTAGTAATGCTAATTAAGTAAGCATTACTTCGAATACTCTTTTTTTTGTGGTGAGAACACTTAATATCTACTCTCTTAACAATTTTCGAGAATACAATACATTGTCACCACTAGATCTCTTGAGCTTGTTTCTCCTATCTAACTGAAATTTTGTAGGCTTTGACCAATATTTCCCCTCCCCTCCCCCACCATTCTACTCTCTACATCTATGAGATCAACTTTTTTACATTCCACATCTAAGCGAGATCACATGGTATTTGTCTTTCTGTGCCTGGCTTATTTCACTTAACATAATGTCCTCCAGATTCATCCACGTTATTGCAAATGATAGGATTTCCTTGTCTTTTAAAGGCTGAACAGCATTCCATTGTGCATCTAGACTACATTTCCTTTATCCATTCACCCATTGATGGACACTGAGGTTAACTCTATATCTTGGCTATTGCGAACAGTGCTGCAATGGACATAGGAGCACAGATATCTCCTCAGTATACTGATTCAATTTCCCTGTAGATACATACCAAGAAGTGGGATTGCTTGATCATATGGTAGTTCTACTTTTAATTTTTTGAAGAACCTCCATACTGTTTTCCATCATGGCTGCATTAAATTGCCTCCCACCAACAGTGTGCAAGGGTTCACTTCTCTCCACATCCCTTCCCTTTCATCCTTTTGATAATAGCCATTCTAGCAGCTGTGAGTTGACATCTCATTGTGGTTTTAATTTGCATTTCTCTGATGACAAGGGATTTTGAACATTTTTTCATATATATAGCTGTTGGTCATTGGTATGTCTTCTTTTGAGAAAGGTCTATTCAGATCCTTTGCCCATTTTTTAATTGGGTTATTTTCTTATTATTGAGTTGTTTGAGTTCCTTAGAGTAGCGTAATTCTTAATAAACTGTTACGGACTGATTTGTGTCTCTGCAGAGTTCATATGTTGAAGCCCTAACCCCCAACTTGACTGTGTTTGGAGATAGGACCTTTAAAAAGAGATAATTACAATTAAATGAGGTCATAAGGGTGGGGCCCTAATCCAATATGACTTGTGTCCTTATAAGCAGAGGAAGAGACACCACAGATGCACTAGCAGAGAGGAAAGGCCACATAAGGACATAGGGAAAAGGCAGCCTTCTGCAAGCCAAGAGCGAGGGCTCAGAAGAAACCAACCCTGCCAGCACCTGGATCTTGGACTTCTAGCCTCCAGAACTGTGAAAAAATAAATTTCTGCTGCAGCCTGAGCAAACTAATACTGAGTCCAAACTGGAAACAAGCTTACTCCCCACCAAAAGTAGAATAGGTAAATAAATTTCATTATGGAATACTATATAGAAATGAAAAGGAACAAACTACGGAGACATGTGACCTCATGGATGAATCTAAAAACATGTTGAGTGAAAGGAACCAGACATGCTGTGAGGTTCCGTCTACGTGAAGTTTAAGACTAATCTTAGTGACAGAGGTCAGAATGGTGGTTACTTTTGGGGGCTATGCACTGGGAAGTGCCATGGGGTTCCCTCTGGAGAGACAGAATGTTCTAGATTGTGATCTGGTGGCAGTTTCACGGGGCATGTGCATAGGAGTTCATTGAGCTGTGCACTTTGATCTGTCTGCTTTATTGTAAGTTATATCTCAATTAAAAAGTAGAAGAAAGGAGAGAAAGAAAGGAAGGAGGGAAAGAGAGAGAGAAGGAGGGAGGGGGAAGGAAGAGGAGTCGAGTTGCCTGAATCACTCTGCACTTTTTGACAAACGGCTAGGACTTTGTGCGGGCAAACCTTTGGATTCCCATACTCCATGTCAGAGGGGTCAGCTTACTGACCTCTTGGGGACAGTGACATTCCCTCTTAGACTGTGATGAGTCCCCACCTCTTGTCCCCTGCCGCTTGTGCGATGGAGCCCCTGAAAGCGCTCTGGGCTTGTAAAACTTGAAAGGAAATGAATTAAAACATCAAGGCAGTAGAAATGAGTATTTAAAGCACGGAGCGCACCCGAGCATCAGTTCGAGGCTGAAAATCAAGTCTGACTTTCTTGAAAACTGATGTTAAGAGCTTGGGCAACTCCCTTTCATGAAAGGGCTGTTTAAATATTGCATGGCAGCCCCAGCTCCCAGGGACTCGAGGCAGCCCACGTTTCATCTTCTGCCGCCATCAAAGGTGGAACAGCTTCATCACAGATTCAGAGTGTGCGTGCTGCCGGCTTCCTGGGGGCCAGCCCAAGGAATTCGCATCTTCTGTGTGCAACTGATGCAACGTGGGATGAAATAAGGCAGATGTGGTGAACAGAGGGATGAGGACTGTGGCCGAGGAGCGCTGTGACTTTGCGGGAGAGTGCGGTCCCTGTGGTGGCTGCAGCCAGGGCAGGCTTCCTGGAGGAGGCAGAAGATGAGATTTAATTTAATTTAAGATCCCATTTAATGATAATAATAATGTTGTAGTTTGCATTCCAACTAGAAGCAGCCCTGAGACAAGACTGCACGTGCGCGGGTGTATTGGGGAGCACTAATAGCAAAGTGGGGAATGAGACGGGGAAGGAAAGGCACCCAATAGAGGGTGCAATGACAAGCCAGTCTCCCTGTGGGCACCTGGAGCATTGTCCCGCTGGGAAGCCCCATGGAACATTCCCTTCAGGGGTGCCCCACCCAGGCAAGAAGGAGCCAGTGCGTCTACACTGTTGGCTGAGGTCTGCTGGGGGAGGGGGTGGCTTTGTCCCTGCTCCTCTGCCCTGCTGTGAGCAACCTCAGAGCAGCCTCCAGGAAAGCCCCAGGCAGAGAGCTGTGGACAGTGCCAGGTGGAAGGCGGGGCAGCCTCGCCCCACGGCTGCCAGGCGTTGGGTGCCATCCTGGCCCAGGTGCTGGGCTAAGCTCTCCGGCTGCACTTGCTCCTCCGCTCACCTGGCGGCACCCCGCGTGCAGGCGTTGTGTGAGGAGCTGAGTTCCACTGAGGGCAAGGAGCTTGCCCCGGTTGGCGCGTTGGGACTGACCCCGAGTCTGTGTCAGCCACAGTCTGAAACGCTGGACGCACTGGTGCATGCGGCCCGCTCTAACCTCCGTCACCATCTGGGACCATTCCACCTCCTCCCACCCTCTGCTCCAGACCTGAAACGTCCCCACGCAGATCTGGAGTCCCGGTGTGGGGTTGGGAGTGGGTGGTCTGCATCTGAAAGGGCAAACACACTCTTGAGACTTGGAAAAGCCAGTGGCGGAAAAAGTGGAAACAGCTCAGTGTCTGGCAACGGACAAAGGGACAAGCACGACGTGCTCCGTCCGTACAGCGGGATGCTATTCAGCTGCGAAAGGGAAGAGGCACTGACCGGGCCGTGGCGTGGATCGACCTTGACAGCGTTACGCCAAGCAGAAGAAGACGGACACAAAGTCGCATACCTCGCAACTTCATTTATATGAAATTTCTAGAATAGGCAGATCGATAAAGACACAGAGCAGAGTAGCGGTTACCAGGGGCTGCTGGGTGGGTGGGGCATGGGGGTGGTGACTGCTTCATTGGTAGAGTTTCTATTTGGGGTGATAAAAAAAAGTTTTGGGAATAGAGGTGGCAGTGGCACGACCTTGTGAGTGTACTGAATGCCACTGAACCGTAGACTTAAAGAATGGTGAAAATGGCCGATTTTATGTTTTATGTATCCTGACCACATTTTTAAAAGTTTAATAATGTAATATGGCAAAAATCCATTGAATGGTACACTTTAAGTGGGTGCATTATAGGCTATGTGAATTGTATCTCAATAAAGCTGTTTGTAAAAAAGCCCAAAAGTACATGTTAAGTGGGTGCATTGTAGGCTATACGGATTATCTCTCAATAAAGCTGTTTTTAAAACAGCCCCGAAGGCCAGTGCCAGGTGTTGACATAGCAGATGGCTTTCACCTGCCGCCTCCTCTGGCTCCGTCTGTGGAAGGCAGAGGCAGATCCCGTTGGCTGTCGAGGAGTACGTTGGTGGCCGCCGAACCCAGCACAACGCCAGCTGTTCAGGCAAACCCTGGGTCTTCCGGAGGATTCCTGAGGAGCGGGGCTGTGGGTGGGGTGGAGGCGGCCCCAGCAGGGATCCGCCCTCCGGCCACATCCCTGGAGGCCACCCAAGAGCCCCAGAAAACCACCCTGGGAACTCCCCCCGCCCCACCGAACCGCTGTCCAAGAAACGGTCAGTAACTGAAACGTCCCCACAAACCGGGGACCTTGGGAGCCTGGAACCCACAGGAGGACGTCTGAGTCACTGCAGGACGCCGCTTTTGTCAGCCAGGACTGCTGTAAAAACAGTTTTTTTTTCCCAGTGAAAATAGCTTTGTTCTGCTTTGTGATTATATAAAAATACATGTTCATTGTAAAAGTAATTGCAACAACATAGAAAATCGTAAGGACAAAAAAATCACCCAAATGCCACCACTAACATTTTGGGGACCATCCTCTCACACATCTCTTTCAGTATTTACACACACACACACACACGCATGGGTTCATAGATGGGATCAAATTATACAAGCACATTATATTATGGAAACTCTTTTTGTTTTATCTTTCCTCTCCCTCCCCCATCCCTCCCTCTCCACCCTCTTACCTACCCCTTCCTTTCTTCTCCCCTCCCCTCTACCAGTGTTACCAGCCTGGGATATGACTCAACCCACACCCTTCCCTGTACTCACACTATCTTGAACAAACGCACAGCTACAGCTCCATGTTCAGATTATCCACTGCTGCATAACAAACCACCCCAAGCTCGGTGGCATGGAACACAATCATGTTAGTGGCTCTGGGATTCAGGCAGGGCACAGTCTTTGTTCCACATGTCTGGGGACTCAGCTGGGAAGACTAGAGTCACCTGGGGGCTTCTCCACTCCCACATCTATCGTCTGGCTGGGAGGACTGGCAGGCTGGCCTCTGTGGAACTGCCGCCTGGAATGCCTAAGCGTGGCCTCCCCGTGTGGCGTGGGCTTCCTCACAGCATGGCCGCTAAGTTATCTGAGGGAAGGTCCCCAGAGGAACCATCTGGAGAAGAGTTTCAAGAGTCTCTCAATCACACGGCATTACATTCTCCTCCATTCTATTGGTTAAAGGCAAATAGTATGGCCAGACTCAAGGGCAGGGGAATTAGACCCCCAGCCCTGATGGGGGAGTGGCAAGGTCACACTGCAGATGAGCTTATGGGGCAGGAGACAATGTTGCGGCCAACTTTGGGACATAGAGTCTGCCTCACTGTAACTGTATCTATGGCTACACACACGATTCCGAGTATAAGATCTCATTGTCTATCCATCTCTGACTGCATCTTCTCTCACTAATGGTAAGTCATGGTGCAGGTCACGGTGAAGCTCAATGGTGAAGCTCAATCCACGGATTCTCACGGTGCATCACGGTCCACGGTGACATGTAGCCACATATATTCAGCCACTTACAGCATCTGCAGTTTTTGGCAGCATCCTCAGTAAAGGTCCGGTCTCCTGATATTGAATAGGGCAGGCCTTTCTGTGCAGGCAAAACTTGTTCTGCAACAAGGAGTGACAACATGGGAGCCTAAGAAAGGACCACCTGAACCTATCGTGATAGATGAGAACAGCAGGACAGCAGCACTGGGCTCATAGTGAGTTGAAGTGACCCCATGCCACTCCCAGGTGGGTTCACTCATGTGGGACTACGTAACTTGTATTTGCTCCTGAGCACGAGTAGGGAATTCTGCGTCCCCTGACTCATAAAGCCAAGGGTACGCCTTGTTGTTTGAGTACCAGGCCAAAGCTGAGAAAGCTTAGAGTTCCGGTGGCGGTTTTGCCGAATGGTAGACGGGAAGGAAACTAACAGCCTCATTTGTCTCAGATGTCAAAGCTATTAAGGGATGGCAGATAACACACAGCTGTTCAGAAGACGTGCCGAGAAGGGGCTGGGTTTTCTTCCCCTCCAGGAGAGATGCAAGGGATGGAAAATTAAAACCTGAACCCATTGAAAGGCGAACCTTCGTCCTTCATCTGAATCTAGAGTGTGTTGCTGGTGTTTGAATAGAAGCGATAGCAGGAAAAAGACATACCAGAAAGCCGATGAACTTCAAGCTTTAGCCACCCCCACCACAAGGACCCCTTCCAAGATGCTGCTCCTAATTTGCAATGCTAATTTTGTATCTTTTTTTTCTTAAGGGGAGTCCACCAAATCACCTAAACTTCAATCCTGCAAAATTTGGATCCACCCGTTGCTGTGCTGTAATGCACCCAAGGCAGGATATCAAGGGCACCGTCTATAACTTGGAAACTTCTAGCAATTCCCGAAGGACATGTCTTTGAGAAACTCACGGCTGCATTTTCAGCTGGCGAGCTTTTGTTTGCTTGTCTTTATTTTTCCAGGGGTACAAAGGTTGGTGAAAGGGAAAGAAGTTGGGAAATGGGAAATGTATTTGCATGCTATCAGATTTTAAAAAATAAATACTTATCATACTGTATCGATTTACCAAATCCAAATGCAAATGAGGGCAGAGATCCAGGCCTTGGAATACAGCCCGTTTAAAAAAGGCAATTATAAGATTTTATTTTCAACAGCGCCTTTTATCATCCAGCCCTTCGGCAAAGAAGTTGAAAGCAAGCCAAGCTTGTGATGGCAGTGGTGGTAAGTGGACTGCTAATTCACCCGTTCTCATTCGAGAAAGGCAAACTGTATAACTGAGAAAATCGTGACCTTGGCCAGTACACTAGGAATTCCACAGGTTCATGTCTCCATGTGGATGGATCAATAAACCAACCTACCAGGGCTCAGTGCTGAGCTCTGATTGCAAGGGTAGATGCTTACTCAGTGGACTAGGCTGGTGTTATTAATAGCAGGAAAGGAGGTAGCTTGGTGAGGACCCTGCTGCCACTGGATCCCAAAAACCCAGCAGGCTGGCCTTCACTGCAACGCTTGACACAGGTCACTGGCCAATGGGTGTGGCCGCTGGTACCAGTGCTAAAATGACTTCTGCTGGCCCCACTTGTTTGAATTACCAGCTCCCAATTTAAAGATTGGGTTGGATGCATCTGATTGGTCAAGACTAGATCACATGACTGCAGGCTAGCTGCAAGGGAAGCTGGGAAAATGACTATAGGACTTTTTTTTTTTTTAAATGTGGAAGGCAGGCTTTAGAAGTGTTAGTAGGCAAAAGATTTGAACAGACCCTTCACAAAAGTAGATACATGAATGACCAATAAACACATTAAAAGATGGACATCATTAATCACCAGGGAATTGCAAATTAACACCACACCGAGATGCTACTGTATACCCACTGCAATGGCTAAAATTTAAAAGACTGATAACACCAAATATTGGCAAGGATTGGGAGCAACTAGAACTCTCATGTGTTGATAGAGCACAAAATGGTACAGCCACTTTGGAAAACAGTTTGGAAGTCTCTTGTACAGTTAAGTGTACACTTGCTATACAACTTGCTGATTCCATCCCTAGGTGTTTACCCAAGGGAACTGAAAATTTATGTCCATGCAAAGACTTGTACATGAATGTTCTCAGAAGTTTTATTCACAATAGTCCAAACCAAAATCAATTCAAACGTCCATCAGCAAATGAATGGATGACAAATTGTGATATATCTATAAAATGGAATACTGCGCAGTCTTAAAAAGGAATGCAATGCCATGGATGAATCTCAAAAATGTTATGGTGAGTGGAAGAAGATGGTCCCATGAGAGAACCAACAGTATAATTCTATTTGCATGAAACTCTGGGAAAGAGACATCTACTGTATTATGATGGAAAACAAACCACTCTGCTCACCTGAAGGCTTCCCTCTCCTGCCCTCTGGACCCTTTCAATTAGGTTTAGCAATGGGGAGCCCAGCAGATAATAGAGGGAGGGAGGAGATGAGGTCTGGGTACTGGTTCCTCACTTCCTATGGGTGGAGTCACCACAGGCTGGCTGTGTCCTTTCACCAGTGTCTTTCTGATGCTGATTTCAGTGACTGTGAGGGTTCCCTACTCCTGCAGACCCAGGGGCAGTCGTGGAGCCCGGGCATGGCCTCAACCTCATGGTTTTTGTATTAATATAGCCTGCCCACATCTTTGACAAATGTCTTTTAAGCTCTCCTCAAATTATCCCAGTAGTGTGGGTTCCTAAATTTTGTTAGTTTCAACGCATCCCTCCTTTCTAACCACACTAACTTCTAACACAGCTTCTCCCTTCTCCTGCTGTAGTACCTTAAGTTTAGGTAATTTGGTAGCATTTGGGTCACCTGTCCAAGCCAATGTAGTCTTAGCCAGGTTGGCCCTATCAGAGCAGAGCGAATGTGGGAAGCCATTCTCTCTCTCACTGTCCCCACTCCCCACCACGGGAAAGAAGATGCTGCAGCTGCAGCCCTCCTGGCAGCCCTTTTGTGACCATGAGCCATCTGAAACCAGTGTGAGGAAGAAGCCAACAAGAACAGATGGAGAGATGAGAGAACAACAGAGAAACTGAGTCAGAATCTGCTCAGATGGCTCTGCTACAGGACTTCAGTTTCTTAAGTTGACAAATGTTCCTTATGCTTCCTTTGTATTGGATTTTTTACCATTTGTGAAACATACCTTCAGGAGGTTTACCAAAGACAGTGACCCAAAGTCCCTTTCTCTTCTCCCTCTTTCTTCTTAATGGATTCTGCTTTGTTCTTCACCCATTTGCATTAATCTCTCAGATACACAGCTGATCAGATCACTTCTAGAATGAAAACCCAGTGCTTATCTCGTTGAAGCAACTGCTTTAATTTCAGGCCTTTACAATTGCATTTATTCTTACCCCAGAGTCTGGCACCATCTCTCATGAATGTGTCAGCATCGGGCACCCTGAAATAAAGTACTGGAGTACAATTGTTGAGTTGGGCTAATTAAAGATGTGTATCATTGGTGGAATTGTCTCTTTGGAACCAAAAAATTAATTACGTTTCTTTGGCCTGGTGACCAGATGTGGAAAACAAACCAATAGATACACATAAATGTTTGCTATCTAGAGTTCTCCCAGTAAATTATCTCAGTCTTCATTTGCTTTCTTAGATTCCGTGGGCACCAGAGGATGAATATTCCGTGGGATCTAAAGAAACCGAGTTTAGACAGTCAACAGCTCCTTGGAAATGCGCACCCCCCCCCGCCCCCCGACCCAAGACAGAAGGAGAAAAACCATGAACTGGAACAAAAGAGTGAGGGTGTAAAGTGCCATGTTCCAAAGATGGTCACTACTCTGTGGACCAGAAATGTGTCTGTTTGTTGGCAGCAAAACAGGGAAGTGGGGGGCTTCTTATAAGGGAAGCCCCGATGGCAGTGCCTGGATTTCTGTAGAAGAGTATCGGTGGGCAAAGCCCACCCGGGGCTCCTCCCGGATCCTTTCAATCCACACTCAGCTACTGGAACACACCTGCCCCTGGTGTTCCATGGGCAGGTATCTGGTGTGCACACGCTGCTACCGAAAACTCAGCACTTGTCCACAAGGCCGAATCAGAAGAATGAACACAGATGGTTTGAGGGGAAGGAAAGAGAAGTTTTATTACTTTGCTGGCAAAGGAGGAAAAAGGGCAGACCTTCGTGCCTCAAAAGCCAAATTTTTTCTGAACATAAGCAGAAATACGGAGATTTGAAAGGGAGGGCCCTTCAGTTCTAGGATACTGTGGGTCACTATTCTAATCGTCCCATCTCTGCCAAAGACAAAGCCCCACCTGAGCCCACCTGGGGGGCTGGCGCTTGCCTGGGCTGCAAGATCAAAAGGCCTTCTCCCTGCTTCTCCCAACCGCTGCCCTGAGGCAGGGAGGCAGGTCTCAGAAAGAGTGGGGCAAGTTTCAAAGAGACAGAAAATTATTTTTGCCATTTTTTTTCAGGCCATTCCCTGTTACATATTCCCCATGTCAATGTCACGCTTCCATATCCATGGACAGAGGGGCCACCACTCTGTTACAGCACCTCGTGGGGCCAGTCCTTTCTGAAGTTAGGGGAATAATCCACAAAGTTGCCCTCACTGCTGACACCAACTACGGGTTCAGGGGTCTTCAGGACCACTCTCAGGTTGACAGTTTGCCAGACAGACTCACGGAACTCACTGGAAGCTGTTATACTCACGGTTACGGTTCATTGTGGTGCAGGATACAGATGAAAATCAACCCAGCCAGGATGTGTGGCGACACACATGGGGTATTGCCCCCTCACCAGAGTCTTGGTGCTCAGTGTCTGCAGGGGGTGTCGCACAGACATGGACTTGATGGCCCAGGTGGCTGCCTAGGTCTCCCTCTGAGCCTCTGATGCTTCCCGGCCCAAAGCCCTCACCCTACATCCCATCGTTAGATTATCTGGCCTGGCCTAAGGCCCCCACATAAATAAACAAAACTCTCTTATCAAGCAGAACATGCCAAGGAGTTAGAGATACCCTCCCAGGAGCCAAGACCTCTCTTTGAGCAAAGCTAAACCTTACTACACGCCATTCCGTTATCTTTTCTTTCTCCCATTGTTAGCGAGGTACACCGCCCGTGCAGTAAAGCGCACAAACTTAAGAGAACAGCTCCATGAATTTTTGCACACGTACAACCAGGTAGCCACCCCAGGTCAAAACCCAGAGCCTTTTCAGACCCTAGAAGGTCCCTCCTGGCCCCTCCCCAGTCAGTATCACCCTCTAGAGGTAACCACCATCCTGTCTTCTAGCACCATAGAATTGTTTTGCCTGTAACCGAACTTCAAATGAATGACACGTGTGCACCATAGATTGGCCTCCCGGGGCGGGGGGCGGGGGAATATCTGGAAAGGTGTCCCCTCCTGGGGAGTAAACTAGGGTTTTCGAATTTTAGGGGAACTTGCGAAGACAGCAGCTGGATCAACCCTCCCCACCCCGCCCCCCGTTTACAGATGAAGAAACTGGGCGGAGAGGTAGGAGGAGCAGGCAATGCCTCCCTGCCCAAGAGCGTCTGTTTGCAGACAGAACGGGTGCTTAGAGGGTTTCACAATTAATGTAATGAATGTCATTCTGTGGGCATTCTGCAACATTGCCAGCTTAGAAAGGCTAAAATGAGATCTTGTCTGATCAGATTTTAAGCTCCGTGATTAACCAACAACACGGCTGGAAGCCACAAAACGTACGAGAAATACTCCCAGCCAGCTCAGAGCGATCCCTGACATTTGCAGTTGGGACGTGGGGAGAACGCCAAGATCTGAGCACTGCCTGACTTTAAGAAAGAAGGGCGGGACTGGGGAATGACAAAGGACACCCCAGATCGCGGAGTCTGTGGAAGCAGATGCTTCACCGTGGTAGCTCTCGTGCGGCCAGGGCACAGTGCAACTTTTATTGCTCTGTTATTCTTTTGCATTTCCTACCGTTTTCAGCTCTGTGTCCAATTTATGGATGCACACGTATAATTACAGCAGTATTATATGCTTATGCGTAAAACCTGGTGACTGCGGAATCTCATTAGTTCTCACTTTGGGAAATCTCTGTCCTGGATCAACTCCACAAAGAAGTGGTTTGTTCTCCAAGTAGCAATTGGCCCACACATCTGCCTGCCGGAGCCTTCCCTAATTGTGAAACACACTCCAGGGCTCGTTAGGAGCTGAAATTACATCCTTGTTTTACAAGCAAGCACATTGGTAGGATGCAGGCACTTTGATGGATCAGTCACTCATTCATTCATTCATTCGTTGGTTCATTCATTTCATTCATTTGCACAATACCAAACTGGAGACGCCCAGCAGTCAGCCGACGCCTCCTGGTCATTTGTGCCAGCGAATGAGGCACAGCACGGCGTTGTAACGTTTCAGTTAACAGCCATCCAAGCCTTTCTTCTGGTTCAACAAGCCCTTTGCTTTTAGCCACATGAGTTCTGTGAGTTCAACATCACCTAAATCTGAAATACGATGTTGTAATCATTGGTTGGGACAAGGACACCCAGGCTTGGCACCCGGAGGTTCATACGAATCACCTGACACCCAGAACCTCCCACAGCAACAGCTCATCCATCCTCCCTGTCCCCAAATGTCCCTGCTGTGCCTCTGGCCAGACAGCTGTGGTCACAGGTTTTCCCACCTCTCAAGATCCCTCCACAAAGCATCGTCCCCAAACTGTCACATCGACCCTTCTAGCACTCAGTTCAGGGTGTGGCGTGCCCTTGCTTGAAACCCTTCAGCAGCCCCCCCACCGCCCCCAAGTAAAGTCCAGACTTCTTGCCCATATGTGCGAGGCCCCTGCTGACCTGGCACTTGGCCTGCTGTTCCCTGGGTGTTCCGTGTCCTTTGTGGAGGCCGCTGCCTCCTCTGCCTGGACCACCCTGTCCTGGCAACAATTCCTCTGCCTCTCAGACTCAGCTCTCGCGTCCACGTGTGTGGAGCTTCCCCGATGACAGACCCAGTGTGTGGACAGCAGAGCTCGTTCTAAGGCTGGAACAGAGCAGGAGCCCCCAGGGACGAGACACTGAAGGCCAGACGGCGGCCAGCCCGCTGAGGACACTGGGACCCTGACCCACCCCCTGCAGCCACCAGCCCCAAATGCCCGGGCTAGATCAATGACCGCCAGCTTCCCGGATGGCACTTTCGCCTCCATTTCCAATTCATGACCAAATACAGGAAGCCAGTGACGCTCCCTGACCTCACAGGAGGCCTGGGTTCCAGGGAGACGCCTCCAGCCTCCCAGGCCAGCAGCCCCCAGCAGGGCACACGGGGCCTTCCCTGTTTCACGCTTTCCCACGCCTCTGCTGCCTTTGAGTCTCTGCCCGACACTCGTGGTGGCGGCTGACCCCTTGCTGTAGGGAGCTCTGGTTCGAGAGCCTTCCCCTGCCCTCAGCTGGGTGCCCTTCGCTTACTTCCACACCGACTCCCCACTCCCGCTCCGTCTGTCCTCCCCAGGCACGACGCTCCCTCCACCAGGCCTCGCAGCCTCCGAGGCTCATTGTGTCGTCGCCGTCTTCCCCGGGTTCCCCGTCTGTCTCCCCAGCACAGCGCAGGCCCTTCTGCTGCTTGAGGAAGGAACGAATGAATGAACGAGGTGACTGCAGACGGCCACGTGCTTGGTGTCACAGTGACAAAGCGCCAGAAGTTCAAAGTCTGCCCCGCACCCACGTGGGCATTAGGCCAGTGGCGATCAGAACTTAAGCTCCCCAGGGCTTTCGAGATGTCTGAGAAACAGGAGGACCCCAAGTGGCACTTGGCACAGCTGCGAATTCACACACCCAGTGATTCTGTGAGGAACATTCTAGTCTGTAGGCTTCCCGGGGGCAGGGACCTGGCTTTGTTGTTGTCATTGTTATTTGG
The DNA here is from genome assembly GCA_004363605.1 of Indri indri. Classification (NCBI taxonomy): domain Eukaryota; kingdom Metazoa; phylum Chordata; class Mammalia; order Primates; family Indriidae; genus Indri; species Indri indri. The sequence goes on along the minus strand of RJWJ010006779.1, from coordinate 36,803 downwards.
CATCTTTATTAGTGCCTGACACACACGTAGTATGTTTAGGAAGGAAGGAGGGAGGGAAGGAGGGCGGGTCTTCGTCTATTTAGGCTGCTGTAACAGAATACCAGAGACTGGTGGTTTGTAAACAGCAGGAGTTTATTGCTCACGGTTCTGGGGGTGGGGAGTCCAAGACGGAGGTGCCAGTAGAAGCGGAGTCTGGGGAGGGCCCTCTTTCTGGTTCATAAATGGCATCTTCTCCCTGTGTCCTCACAGGGGGGAGGCGAAAGGGAGCTCTCTGGGGTCCCATTTGCAAGGGCGCTAATCGCTCATGACCTAATCACTTCCCAAGTTCCCACCTCCACATACATTCATGCTGGGGATTAGTTTTGGGGGGGACACAAGCAGAGGAAAGAGGGAAGGAAGGAGAGAGGGAGGAGTGCGAGCAGAACCTTGGTCCCTCTGGGGTCCCCTTCTATCCCCTTCCCGCCCCCGTCTGTCTTCACGGCTCTTCCCCTCCACCCCACTTCCCCAGGCACGCGATGAAGCTGGGGACAGGGTCGTCGTGAGGACGCTGAGTGAACCCACAGTGACGAATACATTGCTGGGCATCTTTAAATGAGGTTTTAATCCCACGTCTGACCCAAATGCCCAGGTTGGGCCCAGCCGGGAGAGCCACCCTCCACTCCTCCGAGAGGGAGGACGTGTCCCCGACAGGGTTGGCCGCGTCTCCTCTGGACAGGGCCTGACCCAGGGTTGGAGGGGAAAGAGCATCTCCGCCAAGGCTGGAGCATCTGTTAGAGACAAGACCCGAAAGCCAAGTAACACAAATTATTCTGTGAAATTCACAGCACCATAAATACTACATAGCACATTCCTGTGTTCCGTGAGCTCAGGAAACAGGTGTGACATGCACTCCAGCACGTAATTAGGCAGATTCAGCCAGGGCCCAGCCTTGGCCATAAAAATATCATCGTTCATGGCCTCAAGACTGGTCATTAGGAGCAGGAAAGACCAGTGTTGAGGAAAGTCCAGCGTCAGGGAAAGTTGTCTGTCGTCTGGTAAGAGCTCTAAGTTTTATTTTAATTCTGGTGATATTTGAGGCCGGCAATGGCCGCACCAAATCCAAATTAAATTCATGTTTTAGGGATTTTAATCTAAACAATTCCTGCCAATGTGCCACTTCGGGGATGAATTATTTATTTGTTTGGGGCTGAGAGGAGACACACAGAGCAGATTGAGCCCCTGGAACAGTGGCACATAAATTAAACCAGCCGCCTAAAGCCGTCGCAGAATCTGGTCTGTTGGGGGCTTGACAAACTGACAGTGACTTACACATCTCACAACCTAACTCACCACCATCGGGTGTCACCGAAAGTGACCAGGCAGGTCCCACATGGGAAGTGCTTAAAGATATGTTTGTCTCACACTCTCCCCTTCCATGTGTTCTGAAAGCATTTGTCTCTGAAAAGTTTTTTGAATTTTTTTGGGTTTTGAGTCCCCATCTAGAAAACAAAAGTCTAGAGGGAATTTCAAATCTACCTTCTCATCCTGAGCTGGGAGGGCTCTGAGGTTTCTTGCCCAGGTGGTTTACAGAATTGTGTTTGGGTTTTGTAAAAGTTACTCCTAGCTTTTGGCCAGGTGCGGTGGCTCACGCCTGTAATCCTAGCACTCTGGGAGCCTGAGGTAGGAGGATCGCTTGAGCTCAGGTGTTCGAGACCAGCCTGAGCAAGAGCGAGACCCCCGTCTCCACTAAAAATAGAAAAAATTATCTGGGAAACCAAAAATAGAAAAAAATAGCCGGGCGTGGTGGTGCACACCTGTAGTCCCAGCTACTTGGGAGGCTGAGGCAGGAGGATCGCTTGAGCCCAGGAGTTTGAGGTTGCTGTGAGTTAGGCTGACACCATGGTACTCTAGCCTTGGCGACAGAGTGAGACTCTGTCTCAAAAATGAATAAATAAATAAGTTATTGCTAGTTTCTGTGGGGGCATTTTGAGGCTGCCTGGAGGACATGCACTGACCACAAACCCCTCAGGGATGAGTGGAAGGTCTGAATAAATATCCAGACCAGATGGGTAAGAAGTCCCCTTGCCCAAAGGACATGAAGGCCTGGCTTTGCCCAGCCCAGCAGAACTTTCTGCAGTGCTAGACATGTTCTCTGCCTGTACTGCTTGACACATAACCACCAACACGCGTGGCTACTGAGCAGTTGAAATTTCAAGTGTCCGGCGTGACTGAGGAGCTGAATTTTTCATTTACAAATTTTATTTGTTTTCAATTCATTCAAGTTTTAGAATGGACACTTGATGCAGTTATTGGAAAATGCCTTAGGATGTTTTGAACAACTTAGCCATTCGAATCTGCTTTTTTTCCCAACTGCAGCTTTTATGAAGTCTAAATGCAGATCGAGTATTTCTGATGAAAATTTAGGGTCTGAGCGGTGGGTATAAAAATGCATACCAGATTTCCAAGATTTAGTACCAAAAAATGGCAAATATTTCATTACTCATTCTTATATCGACTATATATTGGGATGGCAAACATTTTGGATATGTTGAGTTAAATGAAATATATTACTAACATTTATCGTATCTGTTTCAGTTTACTGTGTTCACGTGGCTCCTATAGAATCCAGCTCAGGCAGCGGTGCCGGCGGCTGTGTTGAGGGACTGACCTCAGCTAGGCATTGGGGGCAGGGTCTCCCTTAGACCTACAGGGGAGGGAGACATGTCGACTGAAGAATAAAAATCAAACTTTTAAAGAATTAAAGTTAGTTGCATTTAGTTGCCTTACCAAGGACTGTAGGCTGAGGCCTAGAGCCCGGGAGCGGCCCCCCTGGGGAGGTTCTAGCAGTCAGTTTCAGATCCAGGGTTTTAGCTCATGGCGTATCTACAGGGAGTGGAGGTTCAGTAACAGAGCTTGGGTGCAAGAGGACATCTGCTTATAGATGACAAAAGCACAATCACTAACCCCGTCAGAGGTCACCTTATGAGTAGGAAAAGGTGAGGACTGGGGTCATTTATCTTTTAAGGAATAGAGTGACTCAGGCAACAGACATGGGGGGGGCCACGTGCTCTATCCCGTTTTGCCTGCAAAGCATCTGTCCAGATGGCCGCAGGGGGCCACAGAGTTGCAGGGGCTTTGTGAAACCAGTTGGCAAGCAGAAGGAGCAAATGTGGCTTCTCATGTTTGCTACTTTGTCTCACAGACAACAAGCAAGTAAACAAGCGCGCAACAGCAGGAGTACAGGAAGGCTCTGTAGAAACCCTCCGTGTGCAGGGAGCGCCCTATGTGTACAGCCTGTACAACTGTACAGGACAGACCAGCTGCCCTGCTCCCCACCACCCCCAAGATGCCAGTAGCTCCCCAAATCACAGACAGAGAGGTGAATGACCGAGGTCCAGGGAGAAATCCCAACACCGGGATACCACCAAGGTCCTGGTGACGGAATGAAAATCAGGCCTCAGATGTGACGGCAAGAGCCCCATTTGTAGCCTCAGCTCTTTCTGGAAGGCCCAGACATTGCAAGTGAGAGGAGCTGGACCTGGAGCGCCTGTTCCCACCCTGTCCCTCAATTTCCTTCCTGACCTGGCACTGCCCACAGTCATCACCGCACAGACTGTCATCTCGCTGGGTTAATGGCCTATGTTGGGGGGCGGGGAGGGTGGCAACTGTATGCAGTGTGAGGGCCCCTTCCTGATATCAGAAGAGCCCCCCTAGTGAGTTGGTGGCAGTGCATTGAGAAACCAGTGGAGGATACAGAGCAACTGTGAATTAGTTCAGGCGCATTTGAAGAAGAATTTCAATGCTATTCATCACAGCATTTACATACATTTGAAAATTAATCCACTGCGGGGACATCTATGTGTGCCAGCCTCAGAGCTGGGCTGGGAAGGTCCCAGGCAGGAGGTGAGCGTGTGAGCGGGCGGGAAGGGGTTGGGACATCTCTGGGCTCCCCAGGCCTGTGCCTCAGTGGGGTTTAGGAGACATTTTTCTGCCCAGCAGGCCCAAGAAGATGAAGTTTCCCGGGAGGCGAGAGACCTGGAGGAGAAACGGGGACTCAGGCTCCCTGGGGCTGGACAGGCTGGGTCCAGACGTTCCCTGTGCAGAGGAACCCAGGTCAGTGACGCTCCCCCAGGGGCCTCTGACATCCTCCTGTCTCTTGGGTTGGCATCTCCCACCCATTTCCAGAGCACCTGTGCTGTCCCAGACACCGCACGGGCCCCATGAGCCACTCCGGCTGCTGCCTCCACGGGAGCCCGGGACATGCCCACGTTACTTCCCTATGACCAGGGGCTAACGGGGCTACTTCGAGACAAGCCCCGGCCAGAACAACTTTGGGGGCCCAGTGTCCTCTCTTCTACTTTCCTGCCTGTGGCCCACAGCCCTCGGAGGCTCTCTGAGGCTCCTGGACCCAATAAACAAGGGCCGGAGCCTCTCCCCAGCAGGAACTCTGTCCGCCTGCCCTCCTTGGCTCTCGTCCCCACGGGACAGCAGGAGCTGTGGCCGTCCCTAGGGTCCCAGCTCCACCAGGGAGAAGGGGGGTCAGGTGTGGGTCTGAGTCACTCAGTTCTGTGGAGCCCCCGGCAGAGCTGCGGCCTGGGAGCTTGCTGGTTGACCTCCCCCCTCCTTGCTCTCTCCTCCCTCGTGTGCTCCGCTGACAGGCTCCGAAGAAAAACAGGGTAGCAGTTTCCACCCTCTCAGCCTCCGGGCTCTTCCAGTAAAACTCTTAAGCTACCTCTGCAGGGATTTTTGGAATAAATTTCTGTGTAATTTGGGATCGTTCAGTAATTTTCCAGAACTACATTAACTGTGCCTTCGTGTGCCTTTTTATGTAAATATTTTCCCCATTATAATAATTACAATGAGATTTACCATTTATTAAATACCTGCAGTATTCCAGGCACCACAACCGTGGAAGGGAGACACTGTTACTGTCCTCATTTTCTGCCCGAATAAACTGAAGTTCTAATAAATACTTTGTGCAAGGTCACGTTCTAAGGGATGTTGCCAGATCTGCCTCTCTCTGGCAGACAGCAAATATCGGGTGCTCAAGGCCATTCCCAACCCCCTTTCCCTTGGCTTCCTCTTCTAAAGAGGATGGAAAGCTAAAATACTTACCTTGCCAGACTTCCTTGCAGTTAAATGTAGCCAAGTGATCAGTTTGGGCCATCAAGATGTAAGCAAAAAGGACCAGGCAGAGGCTCTTGGAGCAGATTCAGCCAGTCAAATTTCTCTCTTTATTCTGCCTGGAATTCAGACATGATACCTGAAGGCACAGCACCCACTTTGTGATCATGAGGTCAAATCCACATTCCAAGGATCGCAGAGCAGAAAGGTAGAAGTAATCTGAGTTTTCGATGACATCAGTGGACTGCCTTTCCCAAGATCATAATTTCACACAGCAAATAAACTTCTTACTTGTTTAATATACCATTTTTTGGGTTTTTGATTTTTCATAGGCAAACACCATCATACCTGAGACCTGACCTCCAACGTCTACGGTGATACCCAATTTCAAGGCTGCCCATCAAGCAGGGGGCTTTGGGCCAGGCCCTGGGGAACAGCATTAGCATGAGCCTCAATCTGGCAAAAGCCAAGGGTTCTGACTCACAAACACCACCGGAATGTCCAGGGAGTTTCGAGGGTGGAAACTAGCATTTCTCCAGTGACACCACTTCAAGGTTCTGATGTCCATGCAGAGCAGCCACTTCCCACTGGACGGTTGAAGAGCTCCTGCGTGGAGCACAGTCGGCCTACAAGTCTTGTCCTGATTTTAGTCTGTGCCCTCTTGGCATCCTTTCATCACTGTCCTTCTGCCACATTGGGGAAACTGAGGCAGTGCCATACTCTCTGCCATACCTGTGGCCAATAGGCATCAGGCAAATTACTCAGTAAAAAGAATGCTGCAGTGCAGTCCCAGCCAGCTCTTGGGAAGCCAAGAGGCTTGGGAGCTGTTCCTCTGTCCCTATCAAGGTAGCTCGCATGGAGGTGGCACCCGCTGGGTGGTCGTGCAGACCTCAGGCAAATCACTTCATTTCTCTGAACTTCAGTTTCATCTTCTATAAAATCGGTGTGAAAATAACACCTACCTCTTAAGGCTGCTGTGGGAACTGAATGAGTTAACACATGTGCAATGTTCAGTATAGCACCCGGAGGCTGGCAGCCACCGTGAGTGTGTTCGTGACCACTATTGCCAGCTGCGGGAGGTGTCGGGCCCGTCCCCCTCCATTCAGCTTTCCTCTCTGTCTAGATCCAGGGGTCACTGCACCTTCCTCCTCCCTTGAAGTCAGGCACAGATGTGTGGATTGTTGGAAAAACACACAGAGGATGGCCAACCTGCATAGTCACCCAGACCAGCAGCAAAATTTGGGCGAACAAGAAATAAACAACTGGGTGAAAGCCACGTGAGTTGGGGGTTGTTCGTTACTGCAGCAGAGCCTCGCTTACCCTAACTAATACACTCTTGCCGGTAAACTACTCAATGATTTGTAATCCAAAGCCACAGTCGTGGCTGGGGTGGTTGCTACAATTGAGAATGGAACTTTACTCTAACCCTTTTGTTCCCAAGGTGGGAAAAAATGATCCTCTTTTCCTAAGAGGCAGAGTTGAGGACGTGTTGGAGGGACGATGCTGGTTCTAAGCCTCTCAGGAGGGCCCCCCAGGCACACAAAAGGCGACGATACAGCAGGGGCCAATGCACAAGATGCAAAGAGCATTGCTCAGGAAGGCTCTTGTGGACACCCAAACCCGACAGGCGGGTTCTGGTGTCCAGCTCAGGCCACAGATGGAGCAACAGGGACGTGCTGTCTGGGCAAGGAGCTGGGGGAAAGGAGAAGGCAGAGGCAAGAGCTCACTGGGCCGTGTGCTCCCTACACAGAGACACAGACACGAGGCAGTTGCTTTTCCAGGTCTGCAGCATTGTTACCGTGAGAATTACAGAGGCTTCGTGGTGCCCTTGTCGGGTATCAGACGCAGCCTGGGCGAAAGGCCCTGTAACAAGGTGGCCGCATGCCAGGATAAAACTCCCCTTCATGTACCAGCTCACACAATGCTGCCACATCCTCTTTCCAGCCCTGACCTCCAGACAAGCACAGCGGGAAGGGAAGAAAAGGCATCATCGGTATCACCAATTACTAATCGGAATGCAAAGGACCAGGCACCACCCCCACGCCGCCTCCCAGGAGGGGCGCGCCCAGCATGGGCAGGTGCCAGCATTGGCTTTAGACCTCACACTCGGGAATACACTTCACTGTTCCCATTTTACAGATGAGGACACTGAGGCCCAGGGACACCAAGTCTCTTGACGAAAGTCACATGGGCCATCGTAGTGGTTGGAGCAGGTGTTCAGGCTGGACCCAGAGCCTACTCTCCTCCCAGAAGACCACTGGTGGAGGTCCAGGCAGACACTGGGCAGCACCCAGGTGGCCTGGCACCAGGTCGGACAGCTGGGGAGTCCCAATCTCAGTGGCCCAGGAGCTTGGGGCAGGTTCACAGAAATGACTGTGGCCTCGAAAGTGCTCTCAGACAATGAATGAGGCACGAGTCCGAAACCCTGGTATTGTCCTTCGGGCTCTAGGAGAGGCTAGGTCCTGGGGAACAGAGAAGCACCAGGAACACGGCGTTGAGCAGACCCAGCCCCGGCTCCGAAGTCCTCCCTGCAGGGAAAGACCGGGTTCAGGCGTCCGGCCGGCCCTCCGTGCCTTGCGCTCCTCCCACGCCTGCCGGCTGCAGGCCGGGACCGAGTCCCAGGGTGCCTTGGCATTAAAATACTGTCCACATATGGTGAGGAAATTAAAGTCCCTTTTCCCCTTTCTGCTGCTTTAATGACTTAATATGCGACAAAAAGAGAACTTTTCTCCTGGGAGGTTCCAGCAGATGTTGCAGTTTCAGTCTGGGCTGTGCTCCCCCGTCCAGCTGCCTGTCCCAAATAATGCAGATTATGAACGGGACTCTCCCTGTTGGAGCATGGGGGAGATGCGGCCCAGCCACGGCGTGGGGACTGTTGGATCCGGTTTGCACTCTTCGTGACAGGGGATTCAAATTTCTGTCAGGTGCCGCTGGTTTTCTCCCAAATTGAAATAACAATAGAAGGGACAAGGATGCCAGCTCGGAACGGCCCTCCTGGGGACTCTTCACTGGCTGGAGAAAGCCACAAACAGCCTTCCTGGCTCCTGCCCTGGCCCCACCTGCAGCCTGTGTCCCGGCCTCATCTCTGCTCTTAAAGCTGATTTTGCAGTGACTTCTACCTGAGTTCTCCTGTTGCATTAGCAAGTGTCTTTCTTGCTGCAGAGAGGACATCCTGTCCTCTAGTGGCTCAGAGGGAGGGCTCTGAGATGAGCTTATCTAGGGTTCGAGTCCCGTCCTGAGTGGCACTGGGTGAGTTCCTGTATTAACCATGTATTTCTGATGCTTTGATATCTTGGAGCCTGGCTGACCCCGGAGAGACTGCCCCACCCAGGACTAGCCCATCCCTAGCGGTAGCTGAGGACTTAGCTTAAAGTGTGACTTTCAAATGCAAACCTACCGGTCCAGAGCCCTCACCCCACCATCTCACACTCTGGCCACTATCCACCTGCCCTCATGCCCCCAGGGCTGGGTACCAGACAACTAGGGACAGCCCCTGTGCCCTAGAGCCTGCTGAAATCATTCAAAATAACCAATCCTAAGGCTGCTCGCCCTGCCTGTCTGTTTCTTCCTGAGGAAACCACAATGGAGGCTCTTGCTCACGTTTCTCTGCCTCCTTCCTGACACTGGCGCTTCCCCATGTGGCCCCGTGTGGCCCTGCGTGGCATGGCACATCCCTTTTCTTCCTGGGATCTGTGACTAACAAACTGTCTTTTCAATGCCAACCTTGTCCTGATCTGTTGGCCTCACCACACCTGAGTGATAACAAAACCTTCATTTTACAACAGTTCCTCACCCTCCTGGACCTCAATCTCCTCATCTGTAAAATGGGAATAAAAACAGCATTTGCCCCCTAGGGTTGTAATTGAGACCCACGTGTAAGTGCTCAACACACTGCCCAGCACATAGTGAGTGTTCGTTAAATGTTAATGATGACGATTATAACTGCGGTGCAATTACAGTAGAAAGAGCATGATTCTGATGTCAGGGGTTTGATTCCTGCCTCCGATACTCCCTAGCAGGGTAATGGAGTTTCTGAACCTTTTAGAGCCTCAGTTTCCTTACAGGGAAAATGGAGATTAAAAATACTAACCGCATGACATAGCTGGGAGGATGAAATGGCATAAAGTATGACGAATGCTGGCACCTGGACCTGCTCCTAAAGTGAATGCCACGACGGGAACATGCTCTCTTTTTGGGCAAATACTAAAGAACAGGTTTCACGTCCAAAATATTGATTGAGAACTTATTTTGATCTTTCCCACAGGGAGAAGAGTTGATCTTTCTTTTATCACCGGGCCTGATTTTTGCCACTTGGGATTTCCGTAGCTGGGCTGCTGAGGTGTGTGATAGCTCACACCTCGCAAGCCTGTGTGGTTATAAAAAGCTCTCACCTTCCGGAAGGGTGACTCAGCCTTTCTGCTCAGAAGCACTGGGCCTGGGATCAGATGCTGCCTCTGTCACACTTCGGATGGTCCTTTATCTCCATGAGCCTTGGTTTGCGCATCTGTAAAATGGGCTCTGGTGTAGATCTTACGAGATGGTTCATGCATACAAAGCCCTGAGTGCAGGACTGGCCTGCTGTGGTCCCTTGTAAACATGAGTCACATGTTCCCCTGGCCTTTTTGCTGTCCTCAGAAACTCTCTGCTCAGGGAACTACACGGGGCCGACCTGGAGCTCAGCCTCCTGCCCCAGGAGGGACACGCGAGGGCCTGGGGTATTTAGCCTGAACGAGAAAGGGCGTCTGGGGGAGACATTCTTGTCCTCCAAGCCCCACCCACAGATAGCTGTTGAGCACCTGCTCTGTGCTGGGGACCCAGCAGGGAATAATATGCACCCAGTTTCTGCCGACACGGAGGAGAAACAAGTGACACCTCCACAAACAGAATGACAATGAGCTATGGAGAAAAGGAAACTGGATTCTGATAGAAAAACGGCCCCCAGAAGGGGGACTTGTGGCCTGTGGGATGAGGGAAGAGGATGCCCCGGGGGCTGGGGCTGGACGCCAGCCCGGATGAGGAGTCAGCATTTTATTCTGAGCTGCTCCCGAGGGCACCGTGGGATCACGCAGGCCGGGGAGGGGAGGCCGGAAGGTCCCAGGGGAGTGGGAGAAGCCCCTTGGAGATGCTTTAATTGAAAGATCGCCTCTTCCCTGTGTTCTCTGTAGGCAGCGGGGCCTTTGAATTAAACATGAGCGGTAATTTATTTATCAGGTCTTTGAAAAAGTCTCTCTCTGACTATGATGCTGTGCACTGCTCCGGTTAACCCTTCCCAGCCTCTGACCAGGGGCGCCGAGAGCATCAGATGCCAAGTCCGTGTGCAGACAGCCGGGCAGGGAGGCGGTGAGACGAGGGTGCGACCCGCTCGGGGCCTGCTGTGCTTCCTGCCTCATGCCCTCCACCCGCACCCCTTCCCTGGGCTTCTGAGCCTGGCCCTGTAGCTGTCCCACCCTCTGTGGGACACCGCCCTATCGGTCATGATTCTGTTGTCCCCTGCGGTAGAAACGCACATCCACATCCTTGCCATGGCTCGGTGGCAGGTGGAGGAGACCTCCCCACCCGCTGACTTTGGGCTTGGCCACGCGGCTTCCTCTGATCAATGGGGCGTTAACCAACATGAGGCGTCAGAGGTTGGACACGTGTCGGCACGGCTGGGCTGCCCTCTTGTGCTTTTGCACCGGCTCGAGGGGAACGCAGCCTGGGCCACAGAATGGCACGTGAGCTGTGTGGTGCTGAGCTGGCCCTGCGACCCATGCACCTGTCAGAATAAGTGACTGTTGTTTAAGGCACCGAATACTGGGGTTGTTTGTGACCAGCATTAGGGTAGCAATAGCTGGCTCTACTGGAAGGCAGCTGTGGGTCGGAGGGTGGAGGACAGAGGTCAGGATGTTCCTGTCCCCCCCTGCCAGTGGCCCTGCTCCCTCTCAGCTTTGCTGTGGTTCTGGAAGCGACAGATCCTGCTGGGCAGCCACACACCCTCCCTGGGCTCTGCTAACAGCCTGCCCGGTCAGGCCCGGGGATCGTAACTGCCTCCTTCTCCTGCGCTCTGCTTCCCAGCCAGGCGGAGTCCGCTGAGACACACGCCCATGCATGACAGTTTCAGGGGGTGGGTCTATGACTCACAGACAGGCAGCAGATGACAGAAGCCTGGGGTTCACTGAGAGCCAGTCCCCCAAGGCTCAGGAAAGCTGCCCAGGGAGGATGGAGTCTCATCTGTGCATACTCCACTTGCATCCCCAGAAGCATCCCGCCCGGGGTTTGATACCCTGGGGCCACACGAGTCGCTGGACAAAAGCCTTGAAGGACATGCTGTTTCTGGGGGGAACTGGGACGGAGCCTGGGCTGTTCTGGCCAGTTCCTCCTTATCTCAGGATGTTGCATTTCCAGCACGTTCTACGGTTATTCTCGAGAACTTCAAGTGAGAAAGGAGTACAGGGCGGGGCAGAGAACTGAGACGATCCAAGGCCACCCGGAGAACCGTCCTGCCCTGGCAGGTTCCCCAATCCTGCCCCCACCTCTGTAAATAGCCCCTTCCTTTAAAAGTCTCTGCAACAATCCCAGGACAGGGTGTGCCTGTTTCCTGGGGCACCCTGTGTTCCCTGTGGGGTCCGCCCCTCCTCATCCCCACTCCCCAGCTCCTCCCCTGCCGGAGGCGACCTGCTAGGGCCAGAGCAGAAATGAGTCACATGAGACTCCCTTTCGGACTGTTCCAAACAGACATCCTCCCAGATCATGGGGCCCCAGGCCACCCAGAGAGCCTGGGCTATAGCCAGGGCCCTGGGGCAGCAGCACGTGACACTTGTCACCCAGCAGTGGCCTCTTCCCCAAGGAGTCCAGGAGTCAGGGGCATGGTTGAGTGTGAGAAGGGCAAGTGTGAACTTGTCCCTGCGTGTGTGAGGCTTAAGGGACAGACACCTCGTTGGTGGAGGCCTTAGGGGTCACTCGTATTTATGTCCCTGCAGGGGTCCTCACAGGCTGCTGGACCCATGGGCTCCTCTGGCCTGGGAGCCACAGACCTGCTGGGAGACCTTGGGCAAACGTTCCCTGCGGAGGGCTCGGATCCTTCTTCTGGAGAAAAAGCTGAACTGAAGGATTGTATCAGTTAGAGCTCTTTACATTGTAAGGAACAGAAACTGCACTCACATTTCCTTAAATAAAAGGGGTTTGTATTAGCTCACAAATTCAAAAAGCCCTGAGAGGGCGGACTTTAAAGTCAGGTTCAATTCAGCTGTTCGACAACACCAAGGACCCGGTTTCTTCTGTCTCTCTGCTCTGCCTCGCCAAGGCTGGCTTTCCTCATGGTCACAAAGTGGCTGCCATTGCATCAGGACTTCATTTCCCACAACCCAACCCCCCATAGGACCTCCTCTTGCACCTCACTGGCCTAAGAGGGTCACAATCTCTGTGGCTGGATCAGCAGAATTTAGTGGAGTGACTCAGCTCAGACACGGGGAAGGAAGAAGTCCTGGAGTAGAAATCCAGGTATTTTAAGTCAGGAGAGCAGCGAACAGGAGGGCAGTTCGCCTAACTACGTCTCCTGCAGGAATCTCAAAAGTCACTGACAGCTTGGATGGTGCTGCCAACATTGTTGAAAGAGAGGAAGAAAATAATTGTTGTGGCGAGGGCACGGGGCTGGACTCACATTCAGGTCCTGACTGTCCATTACGGACCGTTCACTCGCTTTCTCCGAGCCTCGGCTTCCAAATCGGGAAAATGGAATAACACCTGCCAAGGTTTGGGGAATATTCATTGAAAGCACCAAGTCCTGTGTCTGGTAGAAATAAAGCGGGGGGAGGGTCATTGGCTTCATCACCTCCTTGGTGGTCCCCATGCTGCCCACCTGTCCCCTTCGATCTATTCTCCATGCAGCAGCCTCAGGGGTCCTTTTAAAAATCAGATCACATCACACCTTTGCAGAAAAAGCCTACGATGGCTTCTCATCTCTTTTCAAATAAAAGAAAAATCCCCACAAAATATACAAGGCCCTGCACGACCCGGGCCCCACACTGCCCTGAGCCTCTCGTTGCCCATCCCTCACTATGTCCCCCACACGAAGACCTTTCCCTTCCCGCACATCATCCGTGCTTGTCCAAACCCCAGGGCCTTTGCACATGCTCCTTGCAGATTTTGCATGGCTGACTCCCCCTTGCCATTTAGATCTCAGCTAAAATGTCACCTTCTCAGAGAGCCCTTTTTTTGAAGTTTGTCCCTCAAGCCCTCAATGCTACATCTCCTGCTTTGTCATATTTATGGCACCCATTGCCATTGGGAAGGGGAGATCGAAGGTGAGGCCCATAAACCTCAAAATCTGCTTGCCCTGGCCTCACCGGCGCCCCATTGTCTATGCACTTCCTGGCTGTGCATGTCTCACAGCTAGGGAAGGCGGTCACTCGGCAAGTCCTTGCTTCTTTGTTGACAGCCTCTCCCTGCCTGGACTATCAGCCCCGTGAGGCCAAGGACCTTGTCCGACTGGCCGCCGCCTGGAATGGTGGCTGGCACAGAACACGAGCCCAAGCAGTGCAGACCTCACTCCACCAACAGCAGCCCTCGGTTCCTCCCCACGGCTGCGAGCAGCTCCAGGGAATGGAGTGTGCCAGTGGGTGGTCCCAGCCCAAGCTGCCCCTGCCCGGGCGTGGGATGACACATTCCCAGAGCCCCACAGCCTCCTGTCCTGTCACCTGGCATCTCCGTGCTGTGACCTCAGGGAAGCCGCCCAACCTCCCTCCCCAAACACTTCCCACCTGGGCCCGCATGGATCGGGTGGCCAGATGGCTCCCAGAGGCAGCAAGACACGGCTGGACAATTTGATAAACTTGCCTAATGAACTCTGAATTCACTTCACTTTTTTCCCATGACAACTATATTTTCTCCCCAAAATTGTTATCGATTCTTCATATGGGGAGACGTAGGTGGGGCCGGAAGGAGCTTTCTGCACATGGAGGACAAGGAACCAAGTCGTGGGGGCGGAGACAGGCAGAGCGGGCGAGGGCGTGACTCGCGTCATCTCGAGCCCAGCGGCCGTCCCCTGGCCTCTTTGCAAGACTGTCTTGGACCCGGCCAGCACTCCTGGGCCGAGGGGGCACGTGGAGGGGTGGGTGGGGCTGCCAGATCCCACAAATAAACATACGAGGTGCCTGGTTAAATCTGAGTTCAGATAAACAAATAGTTTCCAGTATAAGTATATCCCATGCAATACTTGGAACATACTTATACTAAAACATTATTTGTCGTTTATCCAAAATTCATATTTTTCTGGGCACCCTGTATTTTATCTTAAGAGGGTGAGGTGTTGTGTCCCCTGCGAGTGCCACAAGTCCAGCTCCCTCCGGGTCCCGCCTCTGAGCCAGGAGCCGAGGGAAGTGATCACTGCTGTTCAACAGAAGAGGCCCTTAGACCTCTGCGTGTGAATCAGACTCACGCACCTCCAGGACGTCATCGCTGCCATGCGCCAGGTAAGGAAACGAGGTTCTGGTCACAGAAGCGCTTGTTGAAAAGCGGCACAGCGGGGCTCTTGCCCCGGCCCCCTGGCCATAGTGGCCACGCCTAGGGGCTGCCCCTGGAGAATCACTAGTGTCCCGGCCCTGACGGCTTGGGATTGGGGGTGGGGGTGGGGGACAGAGGGCACCAGGCAGTGTGGAGTCAGAGTCCCGACCCTCTGGCTAAGGATGCTCTCTGGGGCGGGCTGGGGAGGCCGAGGGGGCTCCGAGTGGCCGTCTGTGTGAGTTCGCTGGGCTGCTGTGGCTAAGTACCGCAAATCGGGTGGCTTAAAACAACGGGGATGTATTCGCTCGCAGCTCTGGAGGCCAGAAGTCTGACATCGAGGTGTTGGTGGGGCCACACTCCCTCTGAAGGCTCAAGGGGAGGGTCCTTCCTGCCTCTTCCTGGCTCCTGGCGCCCGGGCAATTTCGGCTTCCAGGCGATTCGCTCCAGTCTCTGCCTCGGTCGTCACATGGCCTCCCCTCCTGCGTCTCTCTGTGTGTCCTCTCCTCCTTTCACAGGGACACTGGCCGTTGGATTAGGGCTCACCCTAATCCAGCATGACTTTACCTTAATTAATTTCACCTGCAAATGTCCTGTTTCCAAGGAAGGTCTCAGTCTGAGGTTCCAGGAGGGCGTGAATTTGGGGGGACTCTATTCAACGCCTTACACCGTCCAGCAAGGTGCGGGCAGGGGTGTGGGGTCTGCCTCCTTCCTGAGATGCCACCGAAGCTTGTTTTCTAGGACTCTGCACTCTGCAGTTACTTCCTGTCTCCAGCCACTCTTGCTTGGTTCCCGCTCCTCTCCTGACCTCTGACCCGGAAGTGTCCAGGCCCGGCACCCTGCCCTCTGCTCCTAGGGTGATCTTAGGGCTTAAATTCAGCCTCTACACCTGGGCCTGCCACCCTCCTGTCCCCAACTCTGACCACTCTCTAAACTCCAGACACATGCACACACCTGTGCACACCTCCACCTGGGTCCACAGACACCTCCAGCTCCGACGTCTAAACCTGAGCACGATGCACCCCCAAACCCCCCTCCCCGTGCTCCATCTCAGCAAATGGCATTACCATCCCCTGGGCTTGGGCCCAAACCCTGAGTCATCCTCATGCCTCTCCTCCTCTTGCACCCACGGCCAATCTGCCGGGAACCCCTGTCACTTCTACTTTCAGAACAAACCTAGAATCCAACCCCTTCTCACCACCTCCACTGCCACCAGCCTGGGCTAGGCCCCCATGGCTTCCCTGCTGAATCACTAGAACAGGCTCCTGGGCCTCCTTGCCTTCTCTCTGGGCCCCAACAGTCAGTTCCCGCAGTAGCCAGGGTGCTCCTGTTAAAGCCCAAATCAGATGACATCATGGTCTTGACCAAACCTCCAGCAGCTTTCCATGAGTCTAGAATGAAATTGAAGTCCCCACCATCCAGGACACAGAAGCTGCAGCCTGGGAGACCTCTCCTGCCTCACCCCTCCCCACATTGCCTCGGAGACTCTTGCCCCACGGGCCCTGCCTACCCCGAGTTACTCTGAGAATGTCCCACCATGATGGCTTGGCACTTTCTGTTCCCTCTACCTGTATGTATCCTATTAGTTCTGTTTCTCTAGCGAACCCAGCCTAATACAATTACCATTCGACATTTTATAAATTTTACTATATATGTTACTAAGATGATAGATATTATACTGTATACATATTATTGAGTTGCTGAATCAAACCCATCCTGATATCCACCTACTTTTAGTACTTCCAGATTCCTAAGACAATAAGTCCCCTTTTCTGTTTGCACCAGTTGGCATTGGGTTTCCTCTTATGTGGATCTGGTACATGTAGTAGGTTGGTTGGGTTTGGAAGGAGTTGGTGGTGTGTGTGGGGGGGTGGTATTTGCCTCAGGGTATTCCCCTCATGATGGCAAAACAGCTGCAGGAGCTCCAGGCATCACATCTGTACCCATGAAGTTCAGAAGAGGTGTGAGATGGCTTGTGTTCCAACTTGCTGAGTGAAAGTCCCAAGACTGATCTGGATTAGACATCCCCAATCCAGGACAATGGCCTGTGCCTTGCCCAAAGTCATGCACTTCATAGTCTTCGCCTGTATGTGGTGACTGAAGGAGGCTATAGACATCTGTCTGTGTCTGTCTGATGTGGGACATGCTGTGGGGCAACCGAGGCTCTGCTGGGCAGAGTGTCCCCAGCCCAGTCCTGCTCCCACCTCCTTCCTCCCACAGGTGCTGCTCCCAAATGAGTGGCTCGTTCCCCAAACTCCATTCGGCATCAGCTTCCAGAGACTGCAACCTGCAATATGTGCTGCTTTGTCCCCCAGCTTTATCAAAGTATAGTTGACAAATAAACGTTGTGGGTATTTAAGGAGCACAACCTGATGTTTCAACCTACACATCCATTGTGAAATGATCACCGCAATCACGCTAATTAGCATACCCATCAGCTCACACTGTCACTGCTGCCTTTTCCTTCTGTGCTGAGGACCCCTGGGACCTACCTCTGTAGCAGATTTCAGGTATACAGTACAGGGTTGTCAGCTAAAGTCCCCACGCTGTCCGTTAGCTCTCTGGAACTCATTCATCTTGCATCCTGAAACTTTGTGCCCTTGGACCGACATCTCCCCATTTCTTCCTCCCCCAACCCCCCGGCAATCACCATTTGACTCTCTGCTTCCGTGACTTTGAAACATAAGCTTCTCATCCACATCTGAGTGAGCTGAATGCAGGTGAGCAGAGAGAGAGAGAGAGAGAGAGAGAGAGGAGAGACACTTTCAGAACATCCCTCAAAATAGCAGCACCTGGCAAACTCCTCCTCACACCTTGAGGGCCTGTGTTGGGTCCTAGGTCTGTCACTGGTCCATCCCAGAGGCCTGGTGATGAGGTTAGACCTTTGAGGTTGGACCTGACATTTGCCACCTTCTCTCCTCCTTGCCAGAGACAGGGTGGGATCAGTTTCCCCAAAGCAGCATTTTAAGAGGCTAGAAGGGCTCTCATCTGTTTCAGGGTCATGTCTGTGTGCAAATCAAGGTCATTGTCACGAGAAAGGGGAAGATGCTGGGGAGACCAGGTGAGCATCTTCCGTGAACCGCCGCACACCTGAGTGTAGCAGATGTCAAGTCACCTAAAGGGAACCTGAATGATCTGTTCAGAGACTCTGAATGGCATTCCTGGAGGTTCCCTGGGCTGGTCGTGAAGGTCACCCAGGACCAGCCGTCATAGCAATAGACTCACTCAGAGGATAAGCCTGGTACAAGCAAAACCAGGTTTTTAGAACAAATTGAGGATTATTCAATTGGCCAAAGAGTTCTTTACAAAAATACGTCTGCAAGGCCAGCGCTCTTTGTCCACACCACGGTGGCCGTGAACAGGTGCCTGCTACACCTCCCACCGCGGGGAGGGTGACTGTCCTCAGCCTCAGCTGTCTGTTTGGGAATCTATCACCAAGTTCACGCCAAGGCCACGCTTCTCGCAGGCTGCTCCCAGCCCGTGACTGAGCATGCTGGGGACGCTAAGACAGGCCTGTTTCCGGGAGACAGCGGACGACTCTGATGAACGACTTTGCCTCTAGGACACCCCGTCAACTTTGGGGGTGTCCAGCTTTCGTAGTCTAAGACTTTTCCTACCTGTATGAGCTTCCTAGGGCTGCGGAACCAATGACCACACATTGAGTGGTTTAAAGCAACAGAAATGTATAATATCCTCTCACAGGCAGGAGGCTGGGAGTCTGAAATTGAGTTTTGGGCAGGGTTTTGGTTCCCTCTGAGGTTCTAAGGGGGGATCATTCTGTGCCACTCCCCAGACTTCTGCAGGCTCTGGCAACCCTTGGCGTGTGCTGCCTGGTTTCTCTGCCTGCGCCTTCCCATACCCCTTTGCGCCTGTGTGTCTCAAAGCGCCCTCTCCTTTCTCTTATAACAACACCAGCCATTGAATTTAGGTCCCGCCCTAAATCCAGGGTGATCTCACTTTGAGAGTCTTAATTTAATTACATCTGCAAAGAACTAGTTCCAAATCAGGTCACATCCACAGGTACCGGGGGCTAGGACTTGGATAGATCTCTTT
Source organism: Indri indri (assembly GCA_004363605.1). Classification (NCBI taxonomy): domain Eukaryota; kingdom Metazoa; phylum Chordata; class Mammalia; order Primates; family Indriidae; genus Indri; species Indri indri. Next base: position 18,170 of record RJWJ010006779.1, on the reverse strand, counting down.
TAGGGGACACCACTGAACCCGCTATATGACCCAACCTTTCTTCCTTCCCCTGCTCCTCCATGGGGACCTGTCCACACCTCCAGCTTCCTCTGGGTCACTCCCTGTCCTTCCCCACGGGCATTTTTGGCAATAAATTTCTTGCATATGGAATTTCACGTAATCCCCACGTGGATGGCTGTTTCTCAGAGGACCTGAGCCGACAGAGATATGCAAGTGTGATTTTGACATAAAAGGGATTACGTATGTTGTTCCGCAACTTGCTTTTATTTTAGCACCACCTGTCGTGGACATCTTTCGGTGTCAGGGCATACAAATCTACCAATCGTTTAGAAGAGCTGCAGACAACTCCATCTTGATTTATTTGTAGTGTTTTTGAGTGTATCTTTGTCTAGTCACTGTAGTGTCTGCTCCGGGCATTACAATACACACATGCAATTTATCATAATCTCCTGGTGTCAACATTTTACCACTTTGTGTAAAGTGGGAAGACCTCATGGTCATTTAGGTTCCTTTATCTTTCCCACTCCTGGATGCCATTGTCATGAGTATCGGATGGGTTAACAATTTTTTGTTTCAGTCATCAAATATGATTTATCAAACTCACGAGCAGAAGGACAGTCCATCGTATGTTACCCAGACTTCTACATTTCCTGTTGTTCCTTTTTCCTTCTTGACGCTCCAAGATTCTTTCTTTCATTTTCTTACTGTCTCGAGAACTTCCTTCGGGTAATCGCTAAGGATAGGTCTGTTGGAGACACATTCTTTTGGTTTTTCTTCCTATGAGAACGTCTTTACTTCCCTTTCATTCCTGAAGGATGGTTTCACTGGATATAGTATAGATTCATGGTTCATCTCAGAACTCATAATTGTTATCTTTAGAAGTAAAATCTGGGTCTTTTCTTTATATCATCCATATCTCTACTTAATATACTGAGCCTGGCCTCTGGCGTCTTGGACGTATGTATTGTAAGTATCGGGCCATTCTGCTGGCGGGGGCTTAGCGCCGATTGATCGTCCTCCTCCCTATTGGCTGTATTTTCCTGCTGCTTTGAATGTCTGCTCATTTTTTTATTGGATGCCAGACATCGTGAATTTCACCTTGTTAGGTTTCCGGATAGTTTTGTACCACAATATTCTTGAGCTTTATTCTGGGATGTGGTTAAGGAACTTGGAAACCATTCAATCCTTTCAGGTCTTGCTTTTTAAGATTTGTTGAGTGGGATCAGTGTTTAGTCTAAGGCTAATTTGTCCTCACTACTGGGGCCAGATCCTTCTGAATACGCTACCTGATGTCGTGTGAATTATGGAGATTTTCATTCCGGCTGGTGGGAACAGGAATTATTCCCAGCTCTGTGTGAGCTCCTTGAATTGTTCTCTGTGATCCTTTTGGGTGGTTCTTTCCATGGCCTCAGGCAACTTCCTTACACTTGGTGCTGGTCGGGTTCACGGCACGAGACGCGAAGGGACCTGAATATCTCTGGGTCTCTCCCCTCCACCCCACCCCACCCTGTTCCCTTGTGCCTGGCACCCTGTGTTCTCCATGGGAAGGCCACTGAGACAAAGAATGCCTTTTGGCTGCCTTTAGAACCAGGAAACTGATCTTTAACAGGAACAAAAAATGATCCCTGGGCAGACAGACATTGTCTATCCATGTGGGTCTAGGAGCTTACTGTGGGGACAATGGGACCCTCAAATGGGGAGGTGGCAGGCTGGATCTGGGCTTTAGAGATCTCCTGGCTTCTGAGTAGAGAATGGAAGGCGTAGGAATCCAACCCCAAGGCTGTGTATGATGCACAAACTGAGCCACGGTTCGTCACTGAATTGCCCAAGGAGACGCAGCCGGAGGGGACACAGCAGGAGCACCTGCTCTCAGCCCCACAGCAGACCCTCCCTGAGAGTGCCCGTTGTCACCCAGTGTTTCTCCACGAAGCGTCTGGTCTGCTGTCACCACCGTCAGGATCGTCCGAGAGCTGGTGAACAATGCAGAGTCCTGGGCCCCCATGGAGCCCCTGAATCAGAGTCCCAGGGGCAAGGCCTGGGAATCTGCAGCAGGTTGCTCTGTGCTGAACTTTGATGACAGCTGGGTCTTAGCCAGGGTGCTTCGTTGTGGCAGAGATCAAACGCCCGACACTCCCACGAGGGCAGTTCAGGGCCGTCAAGGACCAGGCTAGGTCCTGTCCATAGACAGTCCCCTCGAGGAGGCAGGATGGCAGCTGCTGGCCCATCCTTCCCTGCTCACAACACCCAGCCCGGAGAGGAGAGGCTGTCCCCCTAGCGCTATCAGAAATGCAAGGGACCATTTTCCTGAGTGCCCTGCACTCCTGCCCGAGGCCACATGCACATTCATGGACCAGTCCCTTGGGCCTGAGTTACTGAACTGGGGCCGGGTGCATGCATCCCCCCGGGGCTGCCATAACAAAGTGCCAGGGGCTGGGTGGCTTAGACAACAGACGTTTATTTTCTCACAGCTCTGGAGGCCACAGGTCCCAGGTGAGGTGTCGCTAGGGCTGGCTCCTCCCGAGGCCCCTGTCTTTGCCTGTGGATGGTCATCTTCTCCCTGTGTCCTCACATGGTCATCCCTCTGGGCGTGTCTGTGTCTTAATCTCCCCTTCTTATAAGGACACTAGCCATATTGGGTTAGGGTCCACCCTGATGACCTCATTTGAACTTCATTACCTGCTTAAAGACCCTGTCTCCAAACGCACTCCCCTTCTGAGCTACTGGGGGTTAAGACTTACACATATGGGTTTTGGGGAAATACAAGTCAGCCCATAGCAGTAGGGTTATGCTGACTGGTTCACATCAGCCAGGGCCCACCCCTGGAGGTGGGTGCGGGCTCAGTGTCCCCTCCCAATGCAGTGGGGGAGGGGCATAAGGAACGTGGAGGGACAACGGTGTCCAGCACACACGCTATCCGCTGCTACGCCAGTGCAGGTGAGAAGTCAGCTGTGTGTTCAGGGACACTTTCTGCAGGAGGGGAGTGAGCTGGGGTCTGAGGATGGGTAGTCTACACAGATGGAGAAGAAAGGGCCATGCCCACTGGGCCACGGCCTGAGCAGGAGCTGGCATCTGGAGACATCTCCTGGGACCTCCCCCAGGGCCCAGCACACAATGGGAGCTTAATAATTGCACAGCTGCCAATGGTAGCCACGTTGGCAGGAGGAGCTCCTTCATCCTTCCTCTGAATCAAGTCACTTTCCCACGTGTGCAGTTAATCACCTACATCCACCCAGTAGAACAGCCTGGAAACTCAGCGGGGTGCAAAGAAAAGACGTGAACGTTTTCCAGGTTCATGCAGGAAACATGATTTACATTCCAGTTGGGCTGGCATCTGTCTCATTTCTTCCTTTGCTTCCCAGCTAATTGGAATTTAATATTTGGTACCCCTGCCCCCGCCTTTCACCTGGGGGTGATTCTGAATCTAGCCTGATCTGGATGGATGGAGACGGAACGGGATGGACCCTCTCGAGATGGAGAGGAAACGCCATCCGGGTCTGAAACTGTAGCTGGAAATGCTGACCTGGTCCCTGGTCTCCGAGCCCTGGGGACCTCGGGAGCTGGGGCCTCGGGCTGTGCTTGTCTAGGGCTCAAAATAGAGTGGCCCCCATAGGCCTGGCAGGTGCTCCCCGCCTAGAAGGTGTCAGCAGGGCCAGCCCAGAGATCATCTTCCCTTCCCCTTTGTTCACTTTTCTTTCAGATGCTTATGTGACAACCTACTGCACCCTGGACCCTGGTGCCTGGCTGGGCTCAGGGGATGCAGCGCACACTGGGCAGACCTGGTCTCTGCTTTGCCAGGAGCTTTCTGTCCTACGGGGCCAGGAAATACACAACAGTCGTGAACACATCAGGTGGAGGGGCTGCGCCCTGGAGCTGGTGAAGCAGGTGGGTGACAGGGAGGGAGGGAAGCAGCACTTGAGCCGGTCAGTCAATCGGGAAGGCCTCTCTGAGGCTGTGTCACTCGGGCAGAATCCTGGGAGACTGGAGGGAGCTGGCGTGCAGAGAGAATCTCATCCCAGGCTCTGTGCATCCTCCAAGAGCCTGGGTGATTATTGGATTCATTCATCGCCCGAAGAGGGTGAACCAAGAGGCAGGAACACAGTAAACCGCAGGAAAGGTGACGGCTGCCTGAGGCTCGGCGCGTACTCAAAACAGAAAGAAGCGACAGGAACCCGGCAGAGCCGCTCCTGAGACCCCATGGTGAGTGTGGACGGAGCACACAGGACCAGGACTGCCTGCAGAGTCCGGCAGCTTCAGAGAAAAACTCCGAGGACCACTCCACCCTGCTGCCTCCCTGCTCTGCAGGGCTCCCTCTGGGACTTCCCTACCCTAGGGGACAGGCGGCATGCAGGGTCCGGCCAGCTTCCTGGCTGTCAACTGACCCAGGTTCCCCCGCTCTAACCTGGCGCCTGGCTCCTGCGAGTCTCGCCTGCTTGTTGGGGCCTCCTCCTACCCCGTCTCCGCCTGGCCTGCAGGTGGGGTCCCCAGGTCTCTCTGTCTGGCCCAGGGGACTTGCTTTAATTGGGCCTAGGGACCCAGTTCTGGGTCTGGTCTCTTTCCTGAGTTCTCTTCTCCAATCCTGAGTCATTCTAGGTTCTGAATTTGTGTCCCACATAACTGTATCGCCTCCCATATAGCAAGTATTCACTGTGCGCCCGGCACGCAGTGAGCCCTGTCCTTGCTGTGACAGCCAACCCCCAGGGTGGACCCCATGATCTCTGCCTTCTGGTGTTCCCAGCCTTGCATTGACTCCTCCCACGTGCTGTACCGAGGTTGGTCTATGTGGCCAGTAGAAGCCAGCAGAAGCGATGGCGTGTCACTTCCAAGACTGATAAAAGACTTGGTGTGCTCTCAGCTCACTCACTCCGGGAAGCCAGCCGCCATGCCAGGAACTGAGGCCTCATATCCACAGTTGTGTGCAGGAGCCATCGTGGAAGTGACTCCTGCAGCCCCATCAGATCTTCAGAGACTGCAGCCCTGGCCAACATCTCGATCATGACTTCATGGGAGACCCTGAACCAGGACCACCCAGCTAAGCCCCGCCTGGATTCCTGGCCCACAGAGACTGTGAGATAGTAAATGTTTGCTGTCTTCAGCTGCTAAGACTTGGAGTAATCTGTTATGCAGCAACAGGTAGCTAATACACTCATCTTAGCGCCTTCAATCCCCGGGATGCCTCTCTGCTGTCTGGTTAGCGTTCTCCCAGTGTAGGCAGGAAATTGCAGCTCAGAGTCACCTGGAGAAGTCGTGCTGAGGAACGCAAACTTGGGTGTTTGCAACTATTGCAGCCAAATGCCTCATCAGACCTCTGTGCTTTCTATCCACGGACAACCACACTCTCCCACTCAGCAAGCGTGTCCTTGGCAGAGGGCTTAACACCTCAAAATACACTCACGAGGGCTAATCACCCTTATTTTACAGAGGAGCAAACTGGCGTCAAACAACGGTGACTCACTAGGGTCACACGGCTGGCAGGCAGGGTGCCCTCTCCAAACTCAGTCACCTGCGGTCACTGGAGGCTGGCACCCTGCTGCCCGGGAGAGGCACCTCTTCAGGGATGAACACTGGGGTGTTTCCCCGAGGGGTCCTGCGTGGTTTCAGGCTCCACCCCACCTCCAGAGCTGCGGGACCCGATGAAACCCCAGAGGCCTCCCTCCTGCTCCCCAGCCCCTCAGCTAGCAAAGGGCGCGCAGCCTTGGCAATGGGACACAGTCAGCCACAGGACTGAGGTTGTGAGAAGCAGCTGTTTACTCTGGCCTTGAATTTTAAAGAGGTTTAAAGTCCAACTTGGACCCTCAGCTCCTGGGATGCTTGTAACCATGGTAGCAGCTCACGAGTGGCAGCAAATATTTGCGAAAGGAGCAAGAAAGAACAGGTAGGGAGGGAGACAGCCAGGGATGTGGGGACAGGGCTCTGCCCTGGGCACCCGCAGATGGTTGGGGGCTGTCCCTGGGCTCCCAGGTGGCACTCAGATGCCTTCAGTGACAATTCCTCTGCCAGCCTGTGCTGGGGACCGTGCCCCACCTCCAGCACCTTGAGCATGTTCCCCCAGGGCTCTGCAGGAAATATGCCCACAGGACAGCATCTGCCTCTCCTAATTGTCCACGTGAGCTTAGACAAGTCCTTTCTTTTTCTTGGTCCTCAGTTTCTCATCTATTAAATGGGAATAGCACACTGGCCTGCCTTTTCAGAGATGTCACGTGACTCAAATGAATTCCAGCTCTCCAGAGCATCCTTGTGACGGATTCTTATAAAGATCCCCCGGCTGGTTCCAGGACAAAGGGATGTCAAGAGCTCCAGCCACATTCCGGACAGCCCAGAGAGGGAAAGTGGCTTGCCCAAGGCCACACAGCAAGTGCAACTGCTACCCAGCCTTGCTGTCATCTCAGGCCACGAGGGCCCACCCTGCCAGCTGTCACCAGCGGTGCGGTTGTAGGGGACAGCCGTGTTGTGCTTCCCTGCAGACATGCTCAGGGCATAGCGACAATCTGGGTCAGGGCCCTGGGTGTGCCAGGCGCGTGGACAGTATCTGCCAAGCAAGTCTCAGCTGCTGGAAGGGGCTTGGTGTTCCCTGTGGACGCCTGAAGAAGGGACCTTGGGCTCTCTGTGGAGGGCGGTCACTATCACCAAGGGTTTCCAGGTTAACTGGTCCATATATACACTTTGATTTGTAAATAGGCCAAATGCTGCATTTATTTTTAAATTTCATCTCAGGGGTAAAAAGACTACATCCTATTAGTGAGAGAAGTGCAGAGCAAGCGTGCAGAACGTGCCACTGGGACACCCGGGGCCTTGGGTTCCTCACCTGGAAACGGGGAATGGGGCCCACGCTCCGGCCCCGGCCCAGCTGGGAGGGAGTCGCATATTGTCAGGAGACACTGCTCTGAATGCCTCCTGGGAGCCATCTCCACTCTGCCTCCTCTCTGCTGGAAGCTCACCTATATTTATTTGTTCATTTTCCTGTTTCCTGCACTTAAAACCCCTAAAAGAGAACAGGAGGTGGGGCTGTGAGGAGAGGTCCCCGAGGAACAGCCCAGGCTCCAGGAGCCAGGAGGCCGCTGGGGCTCTGCCGCCCACAGGATGGTGAGAACTCACACTCAGCCCTGCACAGCCGCGGCATGCAGAGGCCTGCCCCAAGCCCAGGACAGAGTGACCCTTTCTGTTACAAGATGAAGCAGAGAGCCCACTGCGGGTGGGCGCCCTCCTCGCCCACGCCACGCCTGGATTCCTCGGCTTTGCCAGAGGCTCTGGGTGTTAACGGGCAGCTTGGCAACAGGCTGCAGTGCTGCCCTGGGGAGAGTAAGCCCTGTGTCTTTGGCAACCGAGCTGGCCCTGGCCCTGGGGGATGGCTCGTCCACAGGGAAGGTGCCAGGCATGGCCATCTCCTGGGGCCTCCCTGCCACACCAGGCCAGCTCAGAACATGCAGTATCCTCACAGAGCACAGGACATAGGAGAGTTCCTCCCACTCAGGCCCATCGCCCCTCTGGGCAGACAAGCTGTCACTGCACTGTCCCTGGACAGGTAGACATGCGGACATAGAGCAAAAGATGGCAGACAGACCATACTTGGTTGAGGACTTATTCCCAGACTGGAAGCTACTGATGACTTTGCTGGGATAGGGCTCCTGGAAGCCAGGCACCGGCCTCTATCAGGCCGCCTCCCAGGCAGGGCTCTGTGGCCTTGGCCAGACCTTCCCTGTCCTGCTGGCCAGCCCCCAGCTCTTACCAGCAGGCCGACATCAGCTGCCCACCCTGCCTACTTCTGCCCCATCCAGCTGCAACCCTTACCCAAGCCTTGACCAAAAGCCAACACACATCTTGACAAAGACTATACATCATTATCAACTTGCCCCAAACCCATGATCAGTAGCCACAATAAATGTAAATGGCCTAAATCCCCCAAGTTAAAGGCAGGGTTTGTCAGATTGTATACAAGAGCAATACCCAACTGTGTTGCCTACAATAAACACACTTTACATATTAAAAAGAAAACCAAATAAGTCAAAAGTAAAGGCGCGGAACAAGATATACCATAGTAACACTAATAAAAATAAAGCTGGAGTAGTTATATATTAATATCAAAGTAGACTTCAGAGTGAACAATATTATCAGAGATAAAGAGAGCATTTCATAAAGATAAAAGTGTCAGTTCATCAAGATGACGTAACATCCTAAATATTTATGCAGCTAGTATCAGAGCTTCAAAATACTGGGAGCAAAAACTGACACAACAGCAAGGAGACAAGCCATGGACTAGAAGAAAGAATTTGTAACACATACAACTGTCAAAGGCTAAATTTCTATTAATAGAGCCCCAAGAGTACCCTCTAATCAATAAGAAAAAAGGCAAACAACCTAAGGGCAAAATATACGTACAGTTCTTCCATAGATGAGAAAACACAAAAGTCCAGAAACATATGAAAAGATGCTTAACTGCATTAATAAACAGGGAACTGCTAATTAAAAGCAAATTAGATATTATTTTATTCCCACCACATTAGCAAAAAAATTACAAGTCTGAACACAACAAGCATTGGTGAGGCTGTGGAGTCATCATGACTCCTTCTTGCTGCTAGAAATGAAAATAGATACAATCTCTTTGGAACACTATTTGATATGACCTCATGTCTTAGTTTGCTGGGGCTATCAGAAAAAAGCACCATAAACTGGGTGTCTTCAGCAACAGAAATGTATTGTCTTACAGTTCTGGAAGCCAGAAGTCTGAGATTAAGGTGTTGGCATGGTTGGTTCCTTCTGAGGACTCTGAGGGAGAATCTGTTCCAGGCCTCTCCTTCTGGTAACCTCAAGTGACCCTTGGCCTCCAGATGGCATTCTCCGTGGGTCTTCACGTTGTCCCCTCTGTGCATGTTGGTCTCTGTGTCCAAATTTCCACTTTTTAAAAAGACTTCCTTCATATTAGATTAGGGTTCACACTAATGACCTCATCTTAATTTGATGATCTGCAAAGAACCTGTTTCCAAATAAAGTCATTTTCGCAGGTACTGGGGTTTAGGGCTTCAATATCTTTTTGGGGGGAGGAGGAGGACACAATTCAGCCCACAACACCTGGTAAGCGTGAAGATGCTCATGTCTTTCAGCGCAGCCGTTGCACTCCGAGGCACTGGCCATAGAGAAAATTCTTGCACATTTGCACCATCCAACAGTCCATCGGCAGGAAAACAGATAGAATCCACGGTCTATGCATTCAGGAAAGACTATAGAGCAGTGAAAATTGATGAATTACAACTACACACATCAGCCTGGAGAAATCTCAAAAAGAGAATATTGAGTTAAAAAGGCAAGTCACAGAAGAACTCACATAGTGCATACGAGTTATATCTGTTGTCTCTAGGATGTCTCACAACAAAATAGTCTTTGAAGAAAACAGGTGTGCTATTTCTTATAAGACCTGAGTCTGCAGCTGAGCCTCAGACCCTCCATGGTCTACACTGCCCTCTTAAGCACAGAAAGCCAGGGTTGACCGTGCCGTTCCCGCAGGGCACGATCACTTGTGTATGATGATGAGTGACAAGGAAATGTCAATCCATCCCCTAGCTGCAGTCTTCTGCGATTTATTTCTGCTTGAACAGGGTTTTAAAATGTGCTTGTGAATATTTGCACTGACAACTACAGAAAACAGAACGGCTTTGTAGATGAAAGTAGAACAACCTGGTAAATTTGCCTTGTGCTTCTTTGAGAAAACAATGGGAAAGCTAGCAGCCCGTCAAGGCCAAAGTCACCTCACCGAATGTGTGCAATCCTGGCCTTGACACGCTTCCTTCATCATGTTGAAATCCCTGGTAACAAGCAAAGCAACCAACCCCTTGCAGAGTCAACTGGGAGGGGAACCATCGAGACTCAAGTCATAGCTCTCCTCGCTTGGTTCAGTCTCAAGGATCATTAAAGAAGTCACTATGGAAACCGCCCCTCCCTCAGCCTTAGCCAGGTAAAGGCTTTCTGACACAACTTGCTTAATTGGCTGAACTGTCTGCCTCTCATACTAGCACATGGTAGGATCCACAATGCATGTTGAATTAAATTGGCTTGTGCCTGAATATGGTTCCTACCAGCAAGAAGCCAATAGTTCATGGCTCTTTCTTTATATTTACTCTCAAATGGTGGAGAGGCTGGGAGCGAGAGGGTAGGGACCATGTTTTTAATCCAAATTTTTATCTCCAGCCCTGACCTCTCTCCAAATCCAATTACCCACTTGACAGTTCCACTAAAATGCATTCCCAAACTTATGTCCAAAACAGAACTCTTGATTTTCTCCCACCCCTAAGCCTGCTTTCTGCCGGCCTCCAAGTCCCCGTCCCAGTAAATGGCATCTACCCTCCTGGTCCGAAACCTCGTTGCAAAAAACATTGAGATATTATTTACAGGTGATCAAATTTACCCTTAATTTTAAAGTGGACAATTCAGTTACTTTTAGAATATTCATAGACTTATCGCCCTGCCTCTGTCCTCTAACCACCATAAAAAACCCAAGTCAGACTTCTCTCTCTCTCCCTCAAGCCATTTTTTGGACTTGCTTGGGAGCCACCCTCCCGTCCCCAGAAAGCCGCATTATATGAATAGTAAACTTTTGCATACCCCCGTGGGGTGTGTGTGCGTGTGTGGTGTCATCAGATTCACATCTGAACAAAATTTTTTCTGCCAGTTATCACAACAGCCATCCTAACAATGTTGAAGCTCCCAGTATACAATGGATAACTTTCCATTTATTTACGTCTTTTATTTCTGTCAACAATCTTTTATAGTTTTTAATGTATAAATCTCTCACTTCCTTTATTAAATTTATTCCTAAATATTTGAATTTTTGATGCTGTCGCAAATAGAATCGTTTTCTTAATTTAGCTTCAGATTGTTCATTACCAGTGTACAGAAATACAGTTGATTTTCATATATTGACCTTATACCCTGCACTCTTACTGAACTTGTTTATTAGTTCTAGTAGGGTTTTTGGTTTTTTTTTTTTTGTGGATTCCCTATGATTTTATATATGCAAAAAGATAGTTTTACTTCTTCCTTGCAAATCTGGATGCATTTTATTTTATTTTCTTGCCTGATTTCCTTGGCTAAAACCTTCATTGCAGTGATAAACAGAAATGATGAGAGTAGAAATCCTTCACCTCTGGACCTTATGGGGACAGTGGCCAGTCTTTGACCATTCAGTCTGATATTAGATGTGGGTTTTTCATAAATGCCTTTTATCATGTTGAAGAAGTAATCTCCTATTCCTAGTTTGTTGAGTGTTTTTACTGTGAAAGACTGTTGGATTTTGTCAAATGTTTTTCAGTGTCTATCGAGATGATCACATGGGTTTTTCTTTCTATTAATGTAGTGTATTACATTGATTTTATGTTGAATGACCCTTGAATTCCTGGAATAAATCCCACTTAATCATGATGTATAATCTTTTAAATTCCTATTAGATTCAGTTTGCTAGTATTTTAGCAAGGATTTTGTGTCTATATTCATGAGAGATGTCTGTCTATAGTTTTCTTTTCTTGTAATATCTTGGTTTTCATGTCAGAATAATGCTGGCCTCATAAAATAAGCTAGGAAGTGTTCCTTCCTCTTGTACTTTTTGGAAAGAGTTTGTGAAGGATTTGTGTTAATTCTTCTTTAACTCTTTGTTAGAATTCACCAGTGAAGCCATTGAGTACTGGGCTTTTCTTTGTGGGAAGTTTTAAAATTACTAATTCAATTTCTTTACTAGGTATGTTCAGATTTTCTGTTTCTTTTTGAGTGAGTTTCAGTAGTTTATGTCATTCTTGGAATTTATCCATTTCATCTAGGTTATCCAATTTGTTGGCATACAAATATTCATAGTATCTTCTTACAATTCTTTTTATTTCAGGAAGGTCGGCAGTAATGCCCCTTCTTTCTGATTTTGGTTGTGTCTTTTTTTCTATTTTTATTGGTCAGTCTAGCCAAAGGCTAGATCAATTTTGCTGATCTTTTCAAAGAACCAACTTTTGATTTTATTGTTTTTCTCTATTGTTTTTCTATTTTCTATTTTATCTCTAATCTCCATTATTTCCTTCCTTCTGCTAGCATTGGGTTTAGTTTGGCTCTTCTTTTTCTAGTTCTTTAATCTGTAAAGTTCGGTTGTTGATTTGAGATTGTTCATCTTTTTTAACGTAAGCATTTATAACTATAAATTTCCGTCTTAGCACTGCTTTTGCTGTGTTCCATAAGTTTTGGTATGTTGTGTTTTCATTTTCATTTCTAAGCTTTCTGATTTCCCTTGTGATTTCTTCTTTGGCTCACTGGTTGTTTAAGAATGTGTTGTTTAATTTCTACACATTTGTGAATTTCCCAGTTTCTGTTACTGACTTCTAGTTTCATTCTGTTGTGATTGGAGAAAATATCTTTATGATTTCAGTCTTTTAAAATGTATTGAAACTTGTTAGGTGGCCTAACATATGGTATATCCTGGAGAATGTTTCATGTGCATTGAGAAGAATGTGTATTCTGCTATTATTTAGTGATGTCATATACCTGTCATACCTGTCACATTTAGTAGGTTTATAGTATTGTTCAGGTTTTGTATTTCCTTCCTGATCTTTTGCCTTGATGGTCTATCCATTATTGAAAATGGGGCATTGAAGTCTCCAACTATTATTATAGAACAACTTCTTCTTCAATTCTGTCAGCTTTTGCTGTATTTTGGGGCTCTGTGGTTAGGTGCATATGTATTTATAATTGCTATTACTTTTTGATAGATTAACCATTTTATCATTATAAAATGTCTTTCCTTGTTTTTAGTAACAGTTTTCATCTTAAAGTCTGTTTTGTTTCATATTAATGTAGCCATTCACGCTCTCTTTTGGTAACTATTTGCATGACACATCTTTTTCCATTCTTTAATTTCAACCTATTTATGTCTTTAAATCTGAAGAGTGCCATTTGCTGGCAGTATATATAGCTGGATCACTTTTTAAAATCTATTCTTCCAGACTCTGCCTTTTAATTGGAGTGTTTTAATACAGTTATTAATACATTTAGCATAATTACTGATAAGGTAGGGTTTATGTCTGCCATTTTACTATTTGTTTTCTTTATGTCTTAAGTGTTTTTCATTCCTCTACTCTTCCATTACTGCCTTCTTTTGTGTTAAATGGATATTTTGTGGTATAGTATTTTAATTCCCTTGTTTCTTTTAATATACTTTTTTGAGTTATTTTCTTAGTGGTTGCCTAGGGATTACAATTAACATCTTAATCACAATCTTATTCAGATTAATACCAATTTCATTACAATAGTACCCAAAATTGCTTTTACCTAGCATCATCCCCTCCCTACTCTTTTGTTCTGTTGTTGTCATACAAATGACATCTTTATACATTTATGCCCATCAATGCAAATTTATAATTATTGCTTTATGCAGTTGTCTTTTAAATCAGAAGAGCTACAAACAAGAAAAATTACATTTATACTGTCTTTTATAATTACCCACAGTTACTTTATCAGTGCTCTTTATTTCTTCAAGTAGAGTTGAGCTACTGTCTAGTTACCTTTCCTTTCAGCCTGAAGGGCTCCCTTTAGTGTCTCTTGTAGGGCAGGTCTGCTAGCGTTGAATCCTGTCAATTTTTCTTTATGTGGGAATGTCTTAGTTTTGCCTTCATTTTTGAAGGATAGCTTTGCCAGATGTAGGATTCTTGGTTGACAGTCTTTTTCTTTCAGCACTTTGAATGCGTCATTGCCCTGCCTTCTGGCCTCCCTAGATTCTGATGGGATTTCAGCTGTAAATCTTACCGAGGATTCCTTGCACTTCCCGAGTCTCTTCTCTTGCTGCTTTCAAGATTGTCTGTCTTTGGTTTTCAACAGTTTCATTATGATGTTTCTAACTAAGTGTGAACCTCTCTTCTGAGTTTATCCTACTCGGAGTTTAAGTTTTTAAGAATTGTATTTGATTCCTCTCACCGAGTTCCAAATATCGGCAAGTCCTGGCAACTACTTCCAAATATATCCTAAATCTTTTCACTTTTTGCTGTCTCCTCTGCTACTTCCCTAGTCCAAGCCCTCAACACCTCTCACCTGGGATAGTCCAGTAGCCTTCTCGCTGGTCTCCCTGCTTCCATTTGCAACTCCCTCTGGTTTATTCCCCATCCACCAGGAAGAGTGGTGTCCTTAAAATATTAATCAAATTACCACGATCCTCTGCTTAAAACCTCCAGACTACCCATTTCGTGTCAGGTAGGCTCTGAACTCACACGCTTTGTGATCTGGCCCGGCTACCTCTGCATCCTGCCCCCAGCCTCTCCTCCCTAGTGAATGCAGCCACCTTGCTGTTTCTTCTCCTGCGAATGCAAGCTCAGCCCTACCTTGGGGCCTTCACCCCTGCTGTTCCCTCTGCCTGGGACATTCCGCCCAAGGTTGGCTCCCTCTCTTCAATTAGATCCCAGCTTAAATGTGAACCCAGGAAGCAGTTCCCTAGTTACTCCCTATCACACCCCAGCATTCTTATTTATGTATTTGTATACTGGCTACACTCCTGTCTGGAATTAATCTCCATTTCAAAGGAGAACTTTGCTATCTTGATCACCATTGTAGCTCTGGTGCCTAGAATGGTGGCTGACACATAGCAGGTGCCCCAAATCCTTGCTGATAGAGTGAACAGTAATACCTGCACTCAGCAGGAAGCTGCCTTTTCTTTCCAAGACCTTCCAGCTAAGGAGAGCTGGTGTTGAAGTTCCAGGAGGCTGTGAAGGATCCTGGTCTGCCTTCCCCATCGGCAGAGACCTGGTCCCAGGCTGCCTTTGATTTAGCTGTGTTTTATCACTTTTCAATTCATTAATCATTGATCGTTTGGCTACAGTTTCCATGGCAACCCTTAACTAACCAGAATATTTTATCATCCAGGGCAGTCTCTCCCTCACCCTTCTTGGAGAACCCAGTTCACTATCAAGGTGTTTTCTAGCCTTGTGCAAAGGGTAAGGGTCTTGAGTGGGGAAACTGAGGCCACAGGTCTCCTTCAAATGGGAGGTCCAAGGCATAAGGAACTCTCTGGATTGCATCAATGATTCTTGCTTCTGCTTGTATGTCAGGAAGGCCAAACCTCCCACAGGAGGACCGGTGTATGGCTACGATAAGGAGAGGGGGGTTCTTTCATCTTCAGGTCAGGTCAGCAAGGGATATGTTGGTCCCATGTTCTGGGCTCAAAGCTCTTCCCCTTGCAGGGAGTTATCGGACTCAGCAGGGTCTGAAGCCCCGATGCAAAGGTGTGCTCTAGGGGAGGCAGTGCTGGGGAATCAAGTCAGGTAGCTCAGCATCTGGCATGCACACAGAATGAGGGAACCCCCGGCACCTTTCAGGGGGAGATCTGAGTAGCAGGTTCCATCCTGAAGGGGATTTGAAATAAATTGCTCTCCACCTGGTCTCAGCACTTTGGATTCCAAAGGCCCCCAAGTGGGGTATCTGGCCTAATTTCATGTCCCACCCAACACTAATGATATTCAGTTCTTGCCAAGTTATAATTCACAACATTGAAATTGGAATTTAGGAAGGTGTGACCTGCTGGTCTTGGTTTTAGAGGTTACAGCTTCCATCACAGCCTCAGTATCAAGTACATCTGGCATCTGGTGTCTAATCAGATGCCATTGAGGAAGGGAAGGTGCAGACTGGACCACACCCTCCCCCAACCATCCTCAGTCCCCCGAAGCCCACCAGATGCAGCACACCCACCTCAGCCAGGCCCAGCAAGCCAGAGCCCTGCCCCTCCCTGCCCACAGCCCCAGACGTGGGGAAGTAGACACCGAAGCATCTTCCAGTGCACTTTAATCAGAATTCCATCATCAGGAGAGTTCTCATAGCATACAGTGTCGGGATGGGCATGTCAACGTGGTCCTACAAATGGAATTTCCACAGATTTGCACTTTAAACATGTATGAAAAATAAAATATATAATATTTAGCTTTATAAATTTCCCCACTTCATCACCTCATCTTTAAAATAAATTACGACCTCTGTCCAATAGATTACGCACAGCCTGGAGTCACGAAACAATATCAAATGGCCTCCACTTTCTTAAAAAGTTCTGGGGGAAATACTGGATGAAGACAGTCAGGTGCTTATGGGAGTCAACATGAATTAAAAACTAGCACACTCCTCACAGTGGGGCGAAACATCAAGAAATGGGAGCTTTCTTCTAAAGGCTGTTCTTTTCTGTTGGGGAAAAATAAATCCTCTTAACCATACAGAATGGTTGTAAAAGCTGCAACTGAACTTTTGGCACCAGATGAGAAGAGAGGCCTTTTAAAGCCACAGCCAGTGATGATTCAGTCAAAGTACGGGTCTGAGCGAGAGATGCTGGGGGTGGGGGGAGGCGGTCACAGCCCTTCTCCATTCTGCGTCCCTCTCTGGGGCCACAGCCACCCCCCCTCTGCTGCACGGAAGGAGGGCTGTGTCTGGGCGGCCGGCTCTCCTCTGCCAGCTCGGGCGCTGCTCAGACGGAAAGATTCACAGCGAATAAGACACACAGGGAAGGACCTTGTGCAGATGAGGGGTAGCTGCTTTGCTGCGTGCTCATGGCCAGCAGGGATGCACTCACAAGGGACACTCTAGCAGGATGGCTGCACAGCCATTAAAGGGGACAGACGGAAGGCGCACATGGGACACCAAGGACCCTAGAGGGCCGGCAGGGCTGGGGCCACACTAGCATTTATGGGGGTCCTGAAGGGGGGGGCTGACAGTCGATCATCAATCCCACCCACAGCAGGAAGTCAGATATTCCCCCCAGGGTAGTTCTGACACTACCCCCAAAAGCAACAAAATCTTGGTAAGGAACAAACAAATAAGCTGGTGACAAATGCTGCCACAGCCTCGGTCTTAGACATTCCCCGGAATGGGCTTCGGGGCCCAAGCCAACGCTGGCAAGAGGTTTTATACAGTTTAACCGGGGGTAAAAAGCCCTGAACCTCCACAGGAACGGCCCTACCCGGCTGCCCAGACAGAGGAGCAGGTGGCTACAAGTCGAGGAGACGCTCCTCACACGTCTCCACGGGCCACTTGGACGCCCCCCCAAACACGTCGACGTTGTTGTCCACCCACGGGATGATGTTGCCCGGCATGTTCGTGGAGCAGTTGGCGATGTTGACAATTTCCTGCGCGCGAAGGACGCGATCCCATATGTTGAACTGGCTGAGCTCGCCCACAAATGCCTGCGTGGCATCGAACCTGCCCCCCACGGTGTCCTGGGGAACGAGAGCAAGAAATCTGCATTGGGGCAGGTCCCTGGGCAAATGCGGGGAGGTGGGGGACCCGAGCATCAGCCTGACTCCCCCAACCTGGACCACTGGTTTCTGCAGGTTCTGAAGCTCCAGGGCATATCAGCCCAGGGACAACATCACTCCAATCACTCCTTTTTATACAAGGGAAACTGAGGCTAAAAAGGGGAGAACTTGCCTAAAAAGTCCCAGAGCCAGGAACAGAGCCGGTCTCCTGACTCCAAGCCCTCCCTGGGGAGGCACAGTGGGGAAGCGAGGAGGGCAGTCAATCGAGGATGAACCAGACTCAAAGCCCCCAGAGAGGTCTGTTCTCTCACTTTCCATCGTCAAATCTCAAATGCAGACTAAACCGTCGACACCAGACGCCAACTCAGGCTTCCCCTCACCTAGATGTGAGTTTCTCGTTTCTCGAGGCAGCACCGACCAAGCTCACTCTTTGCTCCTGTCTGCCCCATGGGTGAGCTCCCCACCCATCACCTAAGCGCTCCTCGCAGCGCACCTGAGCCAGCGGCCCCTGGAAGGGACCAGCCCTGGTGTCCCGAGTCAGCACTGCATCAGGCAGGGGCCAAACGCCCGAGAGACTCTCAGGGACACCTGGAGATGCCCTCCACAGCCTCTCCCCAGGAGGAGGCTGGATCCTGCGTCACAAAATGACCCGTGACCACAGGGGCACTCCCGCCCCCGTGTCTGACTTTACCTTGCAATCTGTCTACACCACCACACCCACCTGGTCCCTGTCAGTACAGGTCACATCCCCACAACCATCCTCAGCCCCTCAGGCCACAGCAGGGGCCAGGCTGCCGGGGACTCGCTGCCCCAAGCTGGCTGTCGACAGCTGGGGCCAGGGGAGGGGGCAGCCTGCAGACCTGGCCTTGTGCCACTTGGCTGGCCGGCCCCTCTTCTGTCATCCCTGGCAGGGTGAGCGCCCGCCCTACACCC
>RJWJ010006778.1:0-60710 GCA_004363605.1 Indri indri | reverse complement strand
GTGCCGACAAGTACACAGGTGATGACAGTGTACGTGCTGTGGGGCAGGACTGTGGTAGCACATGAAAGGTTCTAGAATTCAGCTGAGAGAACAAATGCACGATGGCTCACCTTGCCAGCTGGGTAGGAGCTGTGGGATAGGAAGTAGACAGTGGTGGACTTGGAGTTAAGGGAATGTTTTTTCTTGTTCTTTTTCTTTATTTCAGAGAATCTTGAGCTCCTTGCGTTGAGCAATTTGAAAAGGAGAGACTGACTTTACACAGGGGAGAGACTGTTTTCAGATGAGCCTTTTGATGTTTGAGAGCAGCATTTTGTGTACACATGATAATGAGAGGTTCAAATTATTGCCCAGTGTATTATAGTTACAATTTTAAAACATGGTTTTCCATAAGGTTTTAAAATTAATTTACAAATCTTATGTTTATAAATTAATTAAAAATGAATTTCACTTAAAGCTAGAAATTATATATTTCAAATAGGAAGCACAAGGTTAATCAGTCAGGTACTCCAAAATACCACATTTTATTAATAAGAACAATAAAAATTCTGAGGCCGGGCATGGTGGTCCACGCCTGTAGCTAGCGCAGCTACTCAGGAGGCTGAGGCAGGAGAATCGCCTGAGTACACGAGTTCAAGGCTGCAGTGAGCTATGATCGTGCCACTGTACTCCAGCTTGGGCAAGAGTGAGATCCTGTCTCAAAAAAAAATTGCTACTAGATATGTTCTCTAATTATGCCAGTGATGGCAAACTTACTACCAAAGTCAATCAACAATGTACACCCCTATCTATAGTAAGATAATCCTGTGGCATCTGCTTTATGTAAACAATACCCAGCTCCACTAAAGGGACACCCTAAGTGTCTCTCTTTTGTCTCTTTCCAAGTATTAGATACTTTTAAAAATAGTGAAAAATTAGGGCTGTCTTAGCAAGGTGTACGGAGATGATAGGTGCTGGGGCTGGCCTCTACCTGTCTCTGCCTCTAAGTGGGTCAGAGATCTTGCCCAGGACCTGAGACTTGGGAGCTTCCTGCTCCTGGGTATCACTAGTATCATACGAGTGGTACTCCCGCACAGCTGGACACCATAAGCCAAGCCCCCTTTTTTAATTGAAAAAATTTTAAATGTGTTTTTTAATTAACATAGAGTAAAATGCACTTTTCTGCCATTGTACAGATCTGTGAGCTTTGACCAATGCACAGAGTTGTGTAAGTACCTCTGCAATCAAGGTACAGACCAGTTCTTTCACCCCTAAATATTTCCTTAGGCTGCTCCTTTGTAGTCAACCCCTCAGCCTTGGCAACCCCTGATCTGTTCTCTAAACCTCTAGTTTTGCCTTTTCAGAATGTCATGTATGGAATCACACAGTATATAACCTTTGGAGTCTAGTGTCTTTCAGTTAGCTTAATGCATTGGAGATTTTTCCATGTTGTAGTGGGTATCAATAACCCTTTTTATTGCAGAGTAGTATTCCATTGCATGGATATACTGCAGTTTATCCATTTACCAGTTGAAAGACATTTGGGTGGTTTTCAGTTTTGGGTGACTGTGAATCAAGTTGCTGTAAATATGTATGTAAAAGTTTTTGTATAAACATAAATTTTCATTTCTCCTGGGTCAATACCTAGGAGTACAATTGGCTGAGTCATATAGTGTGTTTAACTTGATGTGAAAATGCCAACTGTTTTCCAAAATGATTGTACCATTTTGCATTCCCACCAGCAGTAAGAGAGTTTCAGTTGCCCTACAAATGCACCAGCAGTTTTGTGACAATTTGTATTTAAATTTTAGCCATTCTAAAGGGAGTGCAGTGGTAGCTCATTGTCCAAGTTGGCCCTTTTAATGGTCTCAGTGCAACCCTAGTAAGGTTGTAACTCCTATCCATGGCTAATCTTTTGACCCAATCAGATTAAACCCGTAAATCCTTTCCAGAGCACTAATTCTTACAGATATTTTTCTGTAGGAGTGGTTGGATTCTGCATCTCTCTTGCCTTTTCTTGCCCGTGATCTCGGCACCCTGAGCACAGGTGGAGGGTTAGCTTTATTGTGGCTGTGACTGGATGAGTAGCAGTGCAGGTGACTGTGAGCACAGGGTTGAAGAAAGTTTCAGGTATTTCCTCCTCATGGCCACTTTCTCCGTGAGGTGGGACATGAGGATCCCTGCATAGGGTGAGGGGTGGAGTGTGCATGTGTGTGCATCAGATTTGTTCAAGGAGGCTGGGAGGGTCTCGACCTGGCCGCTATGGAGAGCAGAGAGTGGAGGGTGCGAGCCGATGGGTGACATAGGATTGCTCTGCTCTTGCCCTCTCCTGGGTGGTGGGGAGGTGTCACAGAGTACCTTCTGGCTGGTGGGAGCCTCTCGGTGGACTGGGCCCCATGTCCTCTCTCCCACCCCTTCCTTTACTTGCAGATCTCCTGCCCTGACAGAAGGAATAAATGAGATTACAACAGAATTCCCTACTAGCCACTATGCTGAATAAATGAGAAAATATTCCCAAATTAGAAAATGTCTTAGAAATTATTAGTTTATAGAAAATAAGTATAACTTATTTAAAAAGTAGAAAGAAACCTTTTTCTTGTTGGAATAAATATTTGCGCCCCAACTAAATACATAGCGCTGTGCTAACAAGCTCTGTAAGGAAGCCGAAAAGAGCTAAGTTCTCTTCCTCGGGCTGCTTTTATTCTGTTCAGGAGTGGAAAGAGTGAACACCCTGTCCCCACCCCAGTGCATTCCCTCTTAGGGGCGCTGCCCCCAGCTCAGCCTCAGGCTCAGCCCAGCTGCTGCTGCTTCCTCTCTGCTCTGCTCTTCTCCCCGAATCACCTGCCATCGCGCTGTCTTCATACTTGGTTGTAAGCTTCCTCGGGGTGAGGGCCAGGTCTTGTAGGGCTGCCCCAGACAGGCTAAGCCAGTGGTTTTCAAACTTTAATGGGCGTCAGAATCACTTTGTGGTCTGGGGTAGGGCTGAGAATTTGCATGTCTAACAAGTTTCCAGGTGATGCTTTTGGTGCTGGTCTCAGGACCACATTTTGAGCACAACTGGTCCAAACCCACAGGGAAAGAAAATTGTCAGGGATCCTGCCTTTCTCTTTTTGGAGTCAGTTACCTCATGCAGTGTAGGGCTCATTTCCTGCTTGTGTGAAGACAAAAGAGCCTATTCCCCTTAAGGGCTGCTTCCGTGGTTCCTTAGAGAAGCTCCGAAATTACCATTTCAGGAAGGACTCAGATCCTTCTTCCAGGGACATCTTAAAATCAAGGTTTGTGGTTGTTCATTTATTGGTAACTATTTGCTTAATGATTCTCGCAAAGCTAATGAAACCATTTTCAGGTGTTAGGTTCTTTATGGAAAATTATAATTACTACCAAAAGTTAGAACAGCTGAGAGCCAGAGATTTCCTCTCTGTAAACTCACTGCTGGGTATGATGAAAACAAGGCTCGGGTTGAGTGCCGCCCATACATGGATTTATTAGTAGGCCACCACAACACAGTCACACAGCCTGCTTTCTATGCCTGGTGGAGTTCTAGTTTTGTCTTTTTCGGGCGTCTGTTCTCTGATGGCACCTTGCATTCAGTGTCTACCTGTAGCACATAAGACAGTATTTCATAGACAATGCATTAGTGTTCTGTTGCTGCCCTGAGAAATTACTACAAACTTACCATCTTAAAACAAATTTATTATCTCACAGTTCTATAGGACAGAAGTCCTGGCACAGCGTGGTGCAGCTGGCTCTTTGCTCTGGGTTTCATAAGGCTGAAATGAAGAAAGTAGCAGGGCTGCATTCCTTTAAGGCTCAGGGGATGAAACACTTCCAGGCTCATTCAGGTGTGCAGAACTCAGTTCCCTGTGGCTGTAGGATTGAGGTCCCCATTTCCTTGTTGCCTGTCTCAACTTCTAGAGGCTGCCCGAATTCCTTTGTCTGTGGCATCCTTCCTTCCTCGTCTGAACCTGAAAGGTGTCAAGTCCAGAGGGTGGAGTGCTTCTCACACTGGAATCTCGGGCTTGCTCTCGCTTCCTCCTGCCTCATCTCCCCGCTGCCGGATTTCTGCTTTTAAGGGTCCATGTGATTACAATGGGCCCACCCTGATAATCCGGGATAATCTTTTTATTTTAAAGTCAGCTAATTAGTAACCTTAATTCTTCATTTCATCTGCAGAGTCCCTTCCCAGCAGTGCCCAGATTGCGTTTGATTCCATAACAAGGGGAGGGGATGGGAATCTTGGAATGACTTCTTTAGAATTCTTCCTACCCAAGGCAGCATTCAGGTTATCCTGCCATTCTGCATCCAGGGCCTAAGACTTCCCGGGAATTAGTAGCTGGACCTGGAGCCATTTACTGATCGAGCCCAGGGCACCATGTGTTACGTGTCTGAGGGCCTGCTAGATTTTTATCCCTGGGTCATACAAAAGCTAGGATGCTTCCATGACATTTCTAGTCATTCCCCGTACCTCAAATATGAATTTCACCACTGAAAATGTTTCCAACAACCATAATGCTAATTAACAAAGCCAGTAATTTAACCAGTACAAATCTCATTTCTAACCTATGCTAATTATCGTAACCCTGCTGTTGGTTGGTAAGGATGGCTAGCTGACTGGTTTGCAGCAGCATCTCTTGAGTGTGGCCTTTTGATTAAAAGCTAGTTAACTACTCCTAGAGTCTGTATTCCAGATTAAAACAACTAATTGCCTTTAGGTGGTAGATTATAGCCACCAGACATAACATTCATACCACACTGTTTATGTGGATGTGTTTTGGAATAAAATTCGGATGATGTAACAGACTCTAGTCCTCTTAGCTGAGAGCTTTAAGAGAACTCATTCACATCTGTGGTTCTCACCCTTGTGCCTGATGAGCAGAGGATGTGCCACTGATAATTTGTTGAGTAAATAAATAAAGCGAATTAATGCATTTCTATGTTTGAATATATACTAGCAGTTTAGGCACAGTACAGGAACAGCATGACAGATCAAATGGCATTGGAAGAAAGTAGAAACATTACTTAGGTTATTTTGTTGTACTTGGAGTTCATTGTCCTCACGGTACTATAAATATGCAGACTACAAACTACAAACTGGAAAGTCTTTGTCAACGTTTATTTTAAGGATGCCTTATTGAAAAGAGCATGGCTCCATTCTGATATGCTGTTTCCCTGCTAGCTCAGCACACCTTACAGCAGTGAAGGTTTACAGCCTCACAGTGCTCTACACAGTGCGTGAGTGAATAAAGGCTGTTCACCCTTTCCCAGTGGACCCTTAAAATTAAGGTATAAATAAATAAATAAAAGGAGGCTTATTAAGAGTGGTGTCAAGTAACTTTTTAAATTTCATTCACCATCACCTGAATTTCCCTGTCTTTGGGTGTGGATGAGGTCACAGCAGCAGTAAGAACTCAAACTGTGCTGACTCAATGCCCTCCTCTTTTTACACAAGGCCCTGGGCACTTGTAAAGTGTTTCTTAAAGTTTCGGAAAGCCCCCAGAAGGTATGTCTGCTGGGGCAGCTGCTGTATTTCTCTCTCCCGATGCCTGCCCAGCGTTGGCCACCAGCCCCAGGCATTGCCATTCACTGTAGTAGAGAGCCATTTCAAGCAGCATTCTAGGTTTTTATTTACAGCCCCTCTCCTGCCTCTCACAGGCAACATCCAAGTGATGCATGCCACGCTGTGCTTGAAATCACCCTCCCCTTTGGCCGAGGCTTTCTGACTGGGTCAGTTCATTGTCTGGCTCCTTCCTCCCTCAAAAGGAATCCTCCCAAGAGGCTCTCACCCCTTACGATGGAGTCTGTGGACAGAGCCACCAGCCCTGCCACAAGCCCAGCAAGGAACGGAATAGCAGGGAGCCAGGCCCAGGGCCCTGGTACAGAGACTCCCTTTATGCCACGGGCCTGGTTAGGCTGTCTTCCGCTTCCTTCAGTCTCAAATTGCATGTCTCCTCATTTTCCTCCCTCCCCCCACCCCACGCATTCCTTTTGCGGGTACAGGAGGAAGAAACTTTAGAAGCTCTGTCTGGATATCGTGCTCTTTCAAAATCCAAGACTCTGATCTGGTTGTTCACCACAGTTTACCGTTTGGAATTGGCTGTTTAATGACATTTGCTTTAGGGATGACCGCCCCCCCCCCCCACACACACACACAAAAACCCTCTTACTCATCTCTGTTTTTCTCATCTTGTGAACATTTCCCAATGTGAAATGAAAACCTATACGGGATAAAATTGACAGGAATCTTTACTGTGAAAGTTCAAGATGCTAAAAAAAATCCCTAAAATGATTGATGACACAAAGTGTCACTTTTCATGGTCTCCAGATTTCATGAAAAATGTAAGATCTACTTTAAATGCAATAAGTAGCCTCAGGTGTTCTGCGTCCTAAATATTGCTTTCATATATATATATAATTATTTTTAACTGAAAGGCTCAAATGAAAAGTAACCCTTGCCCTTCTCTCTTTCACTGCCTGGAGATAAAGCCCAGTTTGGTTTATTTCTACCGTCCCTTTTTAGAAAATATTCCTTATATGGCAGTTTCTAAGCAGCAAAATAGTCAGCTGTGTGATTAAAATGTCAGAAACAGTAGGAAAACTGGCCTCTGGGAAAGTATATTTAGAGATTTATGTAAAGGCAGAATCCTGAATGGGAGATTGCTGTGCCTTGAGGTTGCAGAATGGAGTGATTAAGCGAAGGCGCTGGCCCTGGCGACTCCTTCCAGACTGACACGAGGCCCTTCTCTGCAATTAAGGAAGCTGGCAGGGGCTGTTCTTTTTGCAGGCTGCATACTTGGTGCCTGCAAGTTTATGGCTATTTAACCTCTTTTTGGCTCATTTTTAAAAAGTTTTAAATATCCTTTATAACTTTGAGAGCCCACTCCCCTGTGACACTTAGTGTGGGGGGGTTGGAATGAGGAAAGGGATCTTGAGTTCAGATGAAGCAGGTTTAATTTATGACGGAGAAAAACCCCGTTTATCTCTTACATCTTGTAAACTGGACAAGTTGGTACTCCAACACAGCCTCTGGGACCCCGTTTATACCTGACGGGAGGGGATGGTTAAGTACTGGTTTTCCCTAGAGGCCCGCCCTTGTTATGAAAGCATGGTCTGGGGTCCCAGCCCACACCTGAACATCAGAATCAGAATTTGAGCATATCATAGCTGGAAAAGCTGCTCGGTACCAATGCTGGGGGTCAGCTGCCTGGGAGCTGTGCCAAGGAAACACGTTGGCCTCTAGATCTGCGGTCCCCATCCCCCATCCCGCGGACTAGTACAGGTCCATGGCCTGTTAGGAACCGGCCCCACACCAGGAGGTGAGCCGCAGGCAAGCAAGGGGAAAGCTTCATAAGTATTTACAGCCACTCCCCATCGCTTGCATCACCGCCTGAGCTCCGCCTCCTGTCAGATCAGTGGCAACATTAGATTCTGCATTATGGTGAGTTGTATAATTGTTTCATTATATATTACAGTGTAATAATAATAGAAATAAAGTGCACAATAAATGTAATGCATTTGAATAATCCCAAAACCTCTACCCCTTTAGTCCATGGAAAAATCATCTTCTATGAAACCGGTCCCTGGTGCCAGCAAGGTCAGGGACCCCTGCTCTAGATAAGCCAATTCTCAGCTAAGACCTGACAGTCTTGTTTTTAAGAGCCTGTTGCCTTAAAACATAGCTCGTAGCCGGGACACCATGTTTTGTGGGTAACTGTTATGCAGTATTACGTTCTGGTTAATTTGGGAGGATCAACCTTATAACACTTGGTTTACGAAAAGGGGGGAAATTACTTTGAAGTACTTTGTGCTTGAGTATTTTGTTTTAAACAAAAAGCTGTGTGTAGAAAGGTGCTAGGCAGTAGTTTCATGAGGTGGATTTTTCAGTTTTGATCTCTGTTGACAGGGAATGTGGCCACTTGATTTAGGGGAGTTTTTCGATATTGATGGCCCAGAGAGTAGCATTACTGGTTTCATGGATGGTTGTTTAAGTGAAAGACTGGCACTTGGGTGATTGTGCTGGCTCCAGTCGTCCTCATCCGGCAGCCACAGCCTGCTCAGCTGACCACATCACAGGCTCCGAATGCCCTTGTGACAGCATCCCCCTGCGCAGCAGATGCGATCTTGCTTTTCTTTCTTGCTTCCTATTAGTTCCTCAGAGTTCCTTCTTTAACCTATTACAGTTGCTGCCTTTCTGGGTGGGGTCCTTCTTCAACTGACTGTCCGTGCTCCTTGGCACCTCATTTGTATGTAGGGATAAGGTGCTCACAGGCTTATTGAAAGGTGTGTGTTGAGGGGAGGCTGCGCTGCAGCATGATTGGTCAAGGAGCTGCCATTTTCCCATGGGGGAGTCCCCGACTATGATTATTTACAGGTCTCCTCTCTTGATGAGCTTCCCCAGAAAGGAATCCTTCAGTCTCTT
The DNA here is from genome assembly GCA_004363605.1 of Indri indri. Lineage (NCBI taxonomy): Eukaryota > Metazoa > Chordata > Mammalia > Primates > Indriidae > Indri > Indri indri. Next base: position 52,318 of record RJWJ010006778.1, on the reverse strand, counting down.
CCTGCCTTCGCATGCAAGCTTGGCTGTCAGTTCTAACAGCTGAGAGGGAGGGGGCATACGTCTGGGGCCCATCAGTCTGTGTGTAGCATTTTTCTTAATCCTAGTTTTTTAAATTTAGAATTTAAGAGTTTTAAAAAAAACTCAAAACACAAAAAGAAAAGAGAAAAAGGCACTCACAAGGTTAGCTCTTGAATCTCCCGTGGTCTTAGAATTCAGCCTTTCCAGAGAATAAACTCAGCCTCCAGAAGACAGAGGGGGACTGCTCCAGGCTTAAGAAATTCCGAGGTCTTTTCCTTAGATTATCAGCCAATCATGAGGTGCTGGGCATCGCTCTGCCCCTGCCTTCCCGCCAGCAGCCCGGTGTCCCTGAGGCTCTTCGGCCTGGACTGAGCCCTCATCACCCCCACCCCCAGCACTAGCCTCTGTCAGCCCAGTGCTCCTTGGCAATCTTTCCCACTTTCAGAAGCTTGGTTTTATGCCTGTGGCTGTGTCCTTTCCCTGTCGGTCTCTCTTTAATTCTGTTATTGCAACTTTAATGGTGTTTTGAGAGGGAGTGGAGGCAAAGTATCATCTGTTCTGTTTAATGCAAAGTTTGCACAAATTCTCTAATAAGTGATCGAGGGGGGAAAAGAATAAAACCTCTATGGCTATACATTTGTCTTGTTTTATAGCATTTGAAGTTCAGCTGTTTGTGAAAAGCAATTTAAGTGAAAGGACCATGTTAGAGAGCAGTTGTTTATATTCACTTCATAATATTTCAACTCCTAGTAAAAGTTAGGGGAGATCAGAGACAAGTAGGATGAATAAAAGACTTGCCGGATGACTAGGTGGTGGAAAGTCGGAGTGCCTTGGCTTTTTCTAGAATTGCATGTTTAATCTAGATTTCACAGCTTTGTAAGTGCCGAATGGTGATTCAGTGCATGGGCTTTCAAAACTGCAGAGACCAGGCTTTGAATTCCTTCCTGCTTTGCCATGAGCAAATTGTTTAGTTTATTTGAACCTCAGTTTCCTGACCCCAAAATGAGGGAAATTGTGCTTTTTCCCCAGTTATTCAGAATGAAGTCATTAATATATGTAAATGCTTAGCCTTGTGTGACCACTGAATATGTTTCATTTACTTTGGTATATTCTAGGTCTCTTTTCAGATCTGACATTCCTGTGATTCACTGTGCCTGGGAGCCAGATTGGCCTGGGCTCTGCTCTCACGGATGTTCCCCTTGTAGCAGGAGGCTCTCTTGCTCATCTTTTAGCTCTGGGACTTACCGAGACCTGAGTTCGGGGGAGATGACGAGGGAGGGGTGTGGTATTTGAACCTAGGTCTGCCTGACTCACAAGTCTCTGCTCTTAACATCCTGACTCCTCAGTGTTGCGTTATTTCCTATAGTTAAGGGATGCCTCTGACTAGAACAGTTAGGGACAAGTAGGATGCTTTCCGAAGGCCCTGGGTGACATTGGGTTCCACGGTCCAATTATGATGAATAACTATCATACGTTCATCTGAAATAGCCCATATTCTAAGAAAGTACTTACTATCAAAGATTATTTTTGAAGGACTTTATTGGGTAGGTAGATTGGAGCCTGGAAGTAGATCTCTGTAGATTTGCCTGAAGAGTTAAGGTGAGCAGAAATACGGGCATCTCTTGAGCAGTGGGTATGGCTGCTGGTTGGGCAGCTGCATGTCGTCAGACGATAATAATAAAAAAGGGCTTTTGGGTCCATTTTACTTTAGTGGGTAGGGAACCAAAAGTGTAGACTGGTTCTCGTATTTGTCCTGGTTCCATTTCTGTCTGTCCTATTCAGGCCCTTCTTTCTAGTTTCTGTCTCTTCCACAGCAAATATTTTTAGCCCTTCCCCCCAGTGTTTCTCCCATGCATGTTTATATGTGGATGTATGTATGTTTTAGATAAAATCTGAATACTGTTGCATAGCCTGCATCCCCCACGTAGATTGAAAATATGTTTTCCCCTTCCCTCTGTAACCATTCTGTGTTAACATTTTAAAAAATTCCCTTTCTGACAGGGTTAAATAAATTATGAAGACAGCCATGTGATTAAATACTACATTAGTCATTCAAAAACCATGGTTTCTAAAGTTAGAAATAACGTCCTTATTTGTAAAGTATATAAACTTTGCTGATAACAGTCTATTTTAAGATGTAGTACATTCATTATAGCTGGCTGGGAATTAGATTATTTTTATAGTAGTGTAGATGCTTTTGCAGCGAACCTTTAGGTGGCAGCATCTCTCACCACAAACCATATTTTGAACAGAATTTGTCAGATGCACGAGGTGCTTGAGGCTGAAGGGCGCTCTGCCTGCATCACCTCTCGACGGTGCCGTGATGATGATGGACCTGAGGCCCTGGGATGGCCAGGGCTTGGGGTTGCACAGAGGGGAGGGTCGTAGACCCCTGCCTGGCACTCTTTCCCTGCCCCTTCTCTTACTCATGTAAAGTGTTTCCTGTCTCTGTGGCCTTGTTAAAAGCCACTTAACGTATAAGGCAACCAAGGAAAACAGAAGTCAAGTGGGTGATTCTGGATCAGAATGTAACGTGATGCTTGAAAGGAGCAGACAGAATACGCACTTTTTAAAAAGTGGCTTTATGTAGGTATGATTCAGTACCACCCAATTCACCCATTTAAAGCGTACGGTAGAGTATTTTTTTAATATAGTCACAGTTATACAACCATCACTAGAATTTAATTTTAGAACGTTTTATCACTCCTAAAAGAAGTCCCGTGTCTCTTAGCTGTCACCCCACAAGCCTGCATAGCACCCAGCCCCTGGCAACCATTCATACTTTCTGTTGCCATAGATCTGCCTATTCCGGATATTACATACGAATGGAGCTGTATAGTTGTGGTCTCTTGCAAGTGGCTTCTTTCACTTAGCATAGTGTTGTCACGTTTCAGCCATGCAGTAGCATGAATTGGTGCGTCATCCTATTTATTGCCCAGAAATATTGCATCGTGTGGACAAACCACATTTTGTTGCCATCAGTTGATGGACCTTTGGCTATTACGAATGATGCTACTATGTACATTTGTGTACAAGTTGAGTTACTGTGTGAACATACAGTCACATAGGAGTCGAATTGCTGTGCTGTATGGTAACTTTGTGTTTATCCTGTCGAGCAGTGACCAAAGTGTTTTCCAAAGCAGCAGCACCATTGTACATTTCCTGCAGCAATGTGTGAGGGTTCTACTCAGTCTTACTAAGAATTCTGGATTTTCTGATATGTTGGGGTTGCAGGGGACCTTGAAGAGGAGGTAGGAGATAAGATGCTCAGTCTCTCTTGCATCTTTGAATTGCGTGCTGGACTGGCTGCTGCGCCTTTTTGAAGGCAGCTGTGTCAGCTGCCAAGAAAGCAGTCGTCTCTGCCCTGCACAATTACCGTGCGTCACCAGCCGGATAACATGCCTGCGTTCCATAGCTGCTCGGAGCATGTTGGTATTACAGGCTGGCTGTTTGTAATCCATGCCTCCTGACTTGGGAGAGACCAAGCAACCAAATCGTCTTTGTCCCAGCTAGAGGAAAATTATATAAAAAACCCTTCACCCCAAGCCACCCAGGTTTGAACATGTCAGAATCACCTACTTGACATACAGCAAAGACAGCTGTAGAGACTTCACAGCAAAAGAGTAGCTTTTGTTTCTGTCAGAGTTTACATTCTCAAATCTGAGCTTTGGCAGCCCAGACTGGACATTCCCGTGCCTGTACTGAAATGACTGTGTGTGTGTGTGTGTGTGTGTGTGTGTGTGTGTGTGTGTGTGTGTGTGTGTGTGTGTTTTCAAGGGAGGGAAAGGGGCTGGCTCTTCCTTTAGGCATATTTGGGTCCTGGTAAGGACACACACTGTACATTCTGACGCTTCGTTTGCATCTGGAAAAAATTAGCCACACTCAGATCTTTCCCACTGCAGGTCCCGTCAGGAAGCCCAAGTATGTGGAAAGCCCCAGAGTGCCTGGAGATGCAGTTATAATTCCGTTCAGAGACGTGTCCAAGCCAACAGAGCCCAGTGAGAATGGTAAGAACATGTTTTCAGTGAGTACCCTCCCCGCCCGTTTTGTATTTAATAGAATGACACTCTCCATTTCTGAATGAAACTTGAGTGCCCCTTGCAGTAAATACTTTGCTGAACTGATTGTATATGGGAGGTTTTTTCCCCCTCTCGGGCAGTTACGGAGATCTGTTTAGCTAATGTCAATTCTTGGAATTATGTACACAAGGTAGGAATATTTTAGTGGGTGCATATGCATTGTTTAAGGGTCGAATCTTATTTCCTCTGAATTTTGACCTAGTGGGGATTGAGGGGGTATGAAAAGTCAGCCAGTAAACTGCTTCCAAGATTTCATTTTGTTTTTAATACTCTACTGCTTAAGAATACTCAACAACAGGCTTTGGGTGAAAAGCTGAAACTTTAACTGGACAAAGCTTATAACAACTAGCTTTCTTAAAAGCATTTGGTAACTTTTGAAAGCTTCTTTTTTTTTTTTTTTTTAAAACATCTAAAGTGTTTTAGAGGATGTCAAAGTAGAGGCAAGAAAAATCCAAACTGAAACCTTTTCATGAAAACATTTTATGTATTTTATATCTGGAAATGTATAACAGACATTACAAATTTGTAGCATTTAATAGATGTATTAATAGTTATTTTAAAAAATCAATTCAAGCATTTACTTGTTTGTTTCTTTCTGAGGTGTCCCCAACTTACAACTCTATGGCCTTCAATTTGAGTGTTTTGAATTTGCATCCTATTTTCCTGTAGAAACATGGGATTAGGAATCTTGTCCTATGTAAAGGAGCTTATTTTACCACAGTGTGGACACAAGTTTAATAATGCTCAGAGAACTTAGGAAGAAAAAAAAAGTCATCCATATTACTGCTTTGGAGTACCTGGCACCCTCTTCTGCCTAATTGTTGGTGGTGGGGGATACAGCCCATATGTTCTAACCACTGTGTGTGCGTTTTGTGTTTCTGGTGATGCTATGGCAGGGTGTGGGTAATAAGTGGACATGGGAAGAAAATGGAGTGGAGTGGTAGTAAAAATACAGCTAAAAATGAGCTGAGAGGAGGGATTGGCAGAAGCTGAAAATCAGGAAGAGGAGAGTTTGGGATGGGGGCAGGGAGATGGGGCCAGGCACTGGCCACTCTGGGTAGGCAGGAGGCGTGAGAAATCCCACCTGTTTCCTCTCTGTCCAGGCCCCCAGTTGTGTGGTTTAGCTAAGAGGCTCACACCGAGGGTATGTGCTGAGGTAGGGCACCAGGTGTGCCTGGTGAAGGCAGAGACTCCACGGTGATGTCTGGTGGGTATAGCCATCTGCTGGGAGATGAGGCCCCTCTCGGTTGTGAATTAATATGTGCAGGAGGTCTGTTTGCTCTCATTTCTCTTCTGTGTGTTAAAAAGAAAATAAAAATCTATTTCTCTATAGTCAACATCAGTCATCACACTTACTGAACTGTCTGCCCATTTCAGATTAAGCCTCTCCTTACCCTCGTCTTCACCCGCCAGCATCTTTGTAGTCCTGGTCAATTATGCCCCTGGCATTTTGGCTGGCCTAGACTCTGTTATGCAGCCTTTTCCTTCCTGTCTGGGAGCATTGTTGAGGTTCTGTATAGGGTCTAAGACTCCTGGTATGGCAGTGGAGGAGAAATTTAGGAGTTTTACTGGGCAAAGAAAGGAAGTTAAAAATAGTTCCCATTGTCAACTTTTCCCCCCTTGCCCAAGGCAGAATTGGCCACCTTTCTTGGCAAAAGGAAGCTCTCTTATGCTTGGCTGTGAGCCAAGATAAAGTCAAGTGCAGCAATTGGTATTGCTGGAGCAGCCTGAAGTTTGGGTGTGCTCACTCCTCAGACCTGAGCTCTCGGATTCTGCGTCCTCAGTCTCCACGAGGACCAGACGTGTGACATTTGTGGGCTGCAGATACAGAACCAGAGCCGTTTCACCTAAAATTGAGAAACAGGGTACACTTTTACTTTTTCTAGGTGTCTGGGTGTAGTTCCTGTTTGTGGGCACATCATCATGCCTGAAGGTAGCCATGATATGCTGGTGGAAGCCCCAGCAGAGTTACCTTTCTCTTGGTTGATGAGGTGGTTGCCTAATAGAGTTGAACTTGGCAATTAGTAAGGGGTGTTTTGTAATCCCCATGGAATCCTTTAAATTTCAATGGGGATAATGAAGTCTGCCGTATATTAAAGTTTAGTTTTTATGTCCAGGTCATTGAACCTAAAGGAAAGGGTAGAGCTGACTGAAACTAATTGAGTTTGAGTATTAACGCAGGCATGTACAGATGCAAGATGGGCAAACCCTCACTTACAACGTTCAAAATCAGCGTCATCCCTTCAGTTTTACTTTAAAACTTGGTCTTCTGCTTTCCATATTTCCTTCGGGCCTTCTTATTTGTCTCTAAGATGTTTTTCTGGGTGCTGTCAATAATACCATGGCAATATTCTCCAGACTACCAGGCTCTATTGAAAAGAGCTGCTTGTGAAATGCCTTTGAAATTTCACATAGACTCATGAAATACCAAGTTATTCCTAAATGTCTGAAATATTCTTCCCAGGCTGTTCTGCCTCATTTTTGCTTCAGTGGTCATGCAGGTCCATCAGTTTTGTTTTGTTTTGTTTTGAGACAGGGTCTTGCTCCGTCACCCTGGATAGAGTGCAGTGGCATCATCATAGTTCACTGCAGCCTCAAACTCCCAGGCTCAAGTGATCCTCCTGCCTCAGCCTCCTGAGTAGCTGGGGACTACAGGTGTGCCACCACACCTGGCTAATTTTTTTTTTTAATTTTTTGCAGAAACGGGTCTCACTGTGTCCTGAGGCTGGTCTCGAATTCCTGGCCTCAAGCAATCCTCCCTCCTCGGCCTCCCAAAGTGTTAGGATTATAGGTGTGAGCCACCATGCCCAGCCACTCTGTCAATTCTTGATTCTTAACTCTCTGTTTGAACTTTAAATCAAAGTAAAACAAAGAGCATTTTGAATTTTTATATTAATTTATAGGTAATTGTATTTATGTGTAATTTGCATATTTTAGCCATCTGGGAAGAAGGGCAGATGAACGTTTTTTGTAAGCAAAGAACCTGTTAAAGTTTGCATTCACCTGGAAACACCTTTAGGAAAAGACATTCTATCTTCTTCAGTATTTTAAAATATTTTTGAAACATAGCATTTTCTACTCTGGCAAAAAAAAGAATGACTTAATGAAGTCCTCAAACAAAATACAATCCCCTTTTTTCCTGTCAAATGGTTGTGATAAGTTGTGTGTAATACAGAATAGGCTCCTTCTAAATAAGCTTCTGCCCCTCTCTCCTCTCCTCCCCTTTCCCTTTGCTAAATAAGTAAGATAGATAGATAGATAGATAGATGAGAGATAGATAGATGCAATAAGCGTCCTATTGCTAAATCAACATATTATTTAGGGGGAAATGTCATTTACCCACAAAATAATATCTCTGCCTTAAGGGGAAAAATTCCAGATAAATTAGAATTATTAAATTATAGTAGGATTCACAACTTTATTTCTTTGAATTAGAGATAACCATAATCCACTTAGGTTTGCTTTAATATGTCATTAGCTACTTGAGCAAGCTTTGGGGAGGGGTGAGAAAGTTTTTAGTTTCATGAGTCATTGCTTGGTGAAGATCAGTCTCAAAATATGATGACACTTTTTTTCTGGCAGTCTGGTTAGCAACAGAATAATTAAAGGCAAACTATCTTATTGGGAGGAGGGGCTGTTTATTAGATATGTTTAAGCACTTGGACACCTTATGTTTTTGATCACTAGTTCAGTCATTCAAACAGATGTAGAGGATTAAAGAAGTATACAGAATAATGGCACCTGTCTACCATTACCTAGTTAAAGAAATAAAACATAAGTCTGCGTTTCTTCCAGTCACTGACATTCCCCTTTCTTTCCTAAGAGGTAACCTTGATCTTGCTTTAATTTTCAGCTTCTTAGAATGGTGATGCACCATTCAACCTATAGTTGAATGAGGTTGGATGGAAGTACAGAGGGGGACATAGGTGGTATGTGTGCATAGAAGAGAGACTCTTAGAAGTAGAGTATCCATTCATTCTGTATTTCCTTGAATAAGTATTGCTTAAATTCCTAACTGTGAAAAGCACTGTCATGGATGTTATTTGAGATGGGCTATCTTCATGGAGCCTTAGAGTCTGACAGAGGATCAGAGACCTGTATACAGGGTGACTATAATTTAAGGGAGGCAGTAATGTTGACTAATCCAAGCCGTAGAATGAATCGGAAGTTCAGGAGATGGAGATTGTGAGCATGGGAAAGGCTTAATTGGAGCTATGCTTTAAGATTTACTAGGTGTCTTAATCAGTTCAGGCTGCAATAACAAAAATACCATAAACTAGATGGCTTATAAACAACAGAAATTTATTTCTTACAGTTCTGGAGGCTGCAAAGTCCAAGATCAAAGCACCCAACGATTTGGGGTTTGGTGAGGGCCTGTTTTCCTGGTTCACACATAGCTGTCTTTTCACGGTAGCCTCATATGGTAGAAGGACAGACAAGCTCCTTCTTTCATAAGGGCACTAATCCCATTCATGAGGGTTGCACCCTCATGACCTAATCACCCACAAAGGCCCCACATTCTAATACCATCACCTTGGGGCGAGGGTAGGATTTCAACATAGAAATTTGGGGCTGAGGGACACAAACATTCAGACCATAGCACCTGACAACAGAGTAGGATGGAGTGGGGCAGGAAAGAGGCTAAGATCAGGGAAAATGATTAGAAAATGATTTAAGCAATTAAGTGAGAGAATAAAGTCTCAAATGAGATCAGGGTCAGGAAAGAAGAAGTGATGAAAGGAAAGATTCTGGAGGAATTGCAAGGACCTGGGGAGCCAAAAGAGACAATCATGACAACCTGAATTCTTTGAAACTATATCAAGAGGCCACTGGAGGAGAGGGGACTGTCTGTTTTGGTTTCAGTTTCAGGCATGATGAGTTTGAAGTGCTGGTGGAACATCTAGGCAGAAGTATCCAACCACCAGTTGGAAAATCAAACTGGGTCTCAAGAAAGAGCTCAGAACATAAACCGGGCAGCTGTTTGCTTGGAGGTGATGTCATGAGACTAGGCGAGTTCGATCAGGGAGAAGGTCACTGAGAAAGGACTGAGAAGCTTTGGTTTATCACTTACGAGCTGTAAGGCAGAAGGAGCACTAGCAAGAGGGCAGGAGAAGGCACTCACAAGACCACAGCACACTGTAAGCATGGCTGCTCCCTGGGAGTGCCTCTCAGGACAGTTGCCACTTTCTCCTTGCAGGACAGAGTGTTTGCAAGGTCATAGATCTACAGGAAGGTCAAAAGTAGAGGTGTGCTGTAAAGGAAGAAAAGGAAAAAGAAAAATCAGTGTGCTTAACAAGGCTGTTGCAGGAGAGCCGTGAAGGTGAATGAGTTGAAGTTACAGGTGTGTGATACGGAAATGGAATTAGTGAGGACCCTTTAACCCCAAGAAGTTGAGCAGATAAGGGAAGATGAGAGATCAGTTATTAGGGTGAGGGGTGTGTGTGGCCAGGATTTAAACCTATTTGTAAGAAAAGGGAAAATTTAATACACTTGTAGGCTTAATGGAGAGGTACTCAAAGCATGGGCTGTGGACTTCTAGATGTCCCTAAGAGCCTCTCCCGGGTTTGTGAGGTTAAAACTCTTCTTATAATAATACTAAGAAGGTATTTCCATTTCCATGGTTGTTGACATTTGCACTAATGGTGCAAAAGCAGTTGTTAGTGAAACTTCTGGTAACTTAAGTTAATATGCGTCAAGGCAGGGGCCCCGGGTACACTAGTTGCTATAGTTGTCTTCACTGCCACGTGCTTGCGTCAAAAAATAATTCACTGAAGAATGTCCTTGACGAAGCACTAAAAATAATGTTATTAAATCATGACCCCCTTTTTTTTAACCCATCTTTTTAATACTCTGTGTGATGAAATGGGAAGTCTTCATGAAACACTCTGCGTGCTCTGAAGTATGGTTGTCTCGAGCCAAAGCACTCGTATGGTTGTTTGAATTGCAGGCTGAACTAGCCACTTTTTAAATGCAACATCATTTTTTTTTGAAAGAACAACTGACAAACCATAGTTATTCAGAATTGAGTATTTGACACACATTTTCTTGAAAAGGAATGAAATTAGCCTGTCACTTCAATTAAAAAAAAAACAAAACCAGAAAACGCTGACAGAATCAGTTGCCAATGATAAAACTTGACCTTTCAAATGAAAATTAGGTTTTTGGGAAATTTGCATCTGTCACATTGAGCTTGGTGGCTTCCCAGGACTTTTCAGTTGAGATCTGTGGTAAGTGATATTTTGATATTGTGTAATAAAATGTGTCAACATTTGCAAGATCTGCAAAACCGGTATTTTCCAAATGACCCACTATGTAATGTTTCAAAATCTTGCATGGATAAAAATCCATTGGAAGTGAAAGATAGACTGTTGGGTCTTACTGTACCAGTACAAAAAATTCACGGACACACGCTGAGTCAACATTGGAACTCACCTTTAAGAAATTGCTGTTTGTCACATTTTGGTTAGGTATCAAAGAAGAATACCTATAGTTAACCGAAAAGTCTCCTCCCTTTCCCGATTACTTATCTGTCTGCAGCTGCCATTCTTCATATGCTTCAACCAAAGAACCTATCCCTGTAGGTAGAATGCAGAAAACAGATACGAAATTCCAGCTGTCCTGTATTAAATTGAACGTTAAAGACTTGCAAAGATGAAACAATGCCCCTTTCTTCTTAACTAACGTTTTAAATTGAAAGTATACTTTTTAAATTAAAATGTTAATTATTAACATGTAAAAAGTTTTATTACTTTAAAATGAATCATAGCCAGGTGTGGTGGTGAGTACCTGTACACCCAGCTATTTAGGAGGCCAAAGCAGGAGGATTCCTTGAGCCCAGGGTTTGAGACCAGCCTGGGCAATATAGTGAGACCCTGTCTCAGAAAAAATTGAAATTAAAATTAAAATGAATTAATATGCATTTAAAATTTTTGGTTTTAATTTCTCATACGAAGAATATCAACAGATATAACCCTCATAAGCCAAAGCTCTTTGGAGTCCTTAATAATTTAATAGTGAATCCTGAGACCTAAAAGTTTTAAGAACCCACTGGCTTTAAAGGAGGGAAAAGAAGAGGGGTGAAAATAAAAATAGAAATGAGAAAAACTGATCCAAAATCTGAGAGTCTTCTAGAATTGAGGGAATGAAGACTTTGAGCAGAGTGGCAGAATGACTAAAGAGAAAAATGCTAATTCAGGCAGCATTCAGAAAGAAGAAATGGTTAAGTTTGGTGACAATTTCAGTATGAGGTGAATGAGATGAAAGGTTTAAAGACAACATGTGTGATAACTGTGTTTTGGTGTTGGAGACTGGAAATATTATTGACAGAAACAGAGCAGGTTCATGGATGGACGCTCCTTTTTAAATACTGTTTTCGGAAATCTGAGGAGGAGGGAATGTTGATGGCTGAGGAGAAGGAGCGGCCAGAAAGAAACAGAAATTACTTGTAAATAGAAGTCAAGGAAGGCAAGAGGCTGAGCACGAAGCAGGTCCTGGATAAATAGAGGCCGGGGAGGGGCATTAACCCCAAACCAGGGGCCTGTCTCATTTAACAAACTTGCTTCATAATTTCTGTCTTGGAAATCTGGTGTTTAGTTAGTTGTTCAAGGTCACATACTAGTGAATTGCTGAACCTTGTCAGCAAAGCCCAGCTTGCTCTAGAGTCTGGGGAGCGCCCGGTGGAGATCTGTTGGTGGTGATCTCCAGGGACCCTCAGGGTTCTAGTAGAGTCTGGCTTTGAGAAGAGGGAGTGATTGGATGGAAAGTGAAAGCAGGCCAAACTGGGACAGTTCGGTAATCAGAAAAAAGAGGGAATTTGTTGTTTTGGAATAGTGAGTTCAGAAAAGCTATTTGAGGCAGAAAAAAAATACATAAATAGAAAGCTCTATTTTTAGGTAAGAGAAATATAAGCACATTTAAAGTAGTTACTAGCTTGTAAAACCAGAAAATAATAGCGAGGAAGTGTGGGCTCTTGGTGTTAAAGTTGATAGAGAGATAATGGCCAATTTTGTAGCATTTGTGGTTTATAAGTTGGTTCTCACACATTGTTGGTTTTGAGCCTTGAAACCTATAGGAAGTGGGTACGGCCACTTCACTTGTGAGGAAGGTGTGGTTCAGAGAGTTCAACAGCCCTGTGAGGGGGCCAGAACAGGTTCAGCACGGAGCACATGCTGTCTTCACAGACAGTAGGGAAGGATGATCACGAAGGGTGTCGATGGTCTGAAGTTATGATGGCGGTGATTGGGGAGCTGGCCAGTTTACGGACCGCTCCTCAGTGTCAGACAGAGTGTGAATAGCTGAAAAGAGGCAGGCAGGACCTGATGTAAGAACTTCCTTTGCCTTTCCCCATGTGGTTAACTTTGCACAATTGTGTGATTTTGAGGGTTCCATGAAAATGTTACTGGGAGGAATGTTACTCTCCACTTACCTAATGGATTCCACAGAGGATGAGGCCAGTTACTCTCTCAACTCCAAATACAGCCATCATAAATTCTTTGGATATTTAAATCTGTGAAATGTAAAGTGTTAAGAAATGAGGTCTTTTTTCTCTCCAGCCCTTATCCTGCTGGTATTGGGTAAGATATGCCCATTATCAATATGTGATTTAATATTATATGAATGAAAATAAACTATAGTGACCCATTAGAATTTGATTTGGAGGTCATTCTGGAGTAATAGCTTAAAGAAAATCATCAGTTCAGATCTCAGTGTCTGGTGAAAATCTGTGGAAGCAGACATGCGTTTCCACTTCACAGTGTATCAGTGTGAGTTCCCGAGCGACTCTTCTCTCCCGGGATGGCCCTGTCACGCTTCACCTAGGGCTCCTTCTGCCAGAATGAAAAGTTCAGTCTGAGAATGTTCTGTGCATTAGGAGAGATTCAGACAGCTTGATGTGGATTAAGGAATTCAGACTGAAGGGGACCTTTTAAGGGGAAGGTCACTCGGATGACATCTTAGATGAGACAATAATACAAAAGACAGTTGGGGAAGCCTTTGGAAGAAATAAAATTGCAGTGGCTTCACAGATGCAAAAACTAAAGTAAAGAACTTCTGTCGTTCATCCCAAACCCTGGTAGGGGTTGAGAACTTTGGTCACAGAAAAGTCCAGGTTGAACAGTTAAGAGAACGGTTAATGATGAATTTGGGTGACTCTTTTCAACTCAGCCATTAAACCTGGAATCTATACTGCTCCCCAACTTATCCGGAGTGGGAGAGGTTTGGATGAGTAAGTTGTTTTTGAATTTTTTAAAAATGAAAACCTTGAGAACTGGGGTATCTGTCTGCAGACACAGTGCAGAAGCGGCAGTGACAGCTGGGGGTGTTGTTGCCACCTCTGCCGCACGGAGGACCTACACAGGTCCCGGTCTTCCAGCAAGTCCCACGTGAGCTGCAGGCTGTGGCCTCCTTTGTCGTCAGGCGAATGTTGTGGGGCCTGCGCAGCTGCTGCCAACTGGGAGCAGTTTCTGGCTCTTTCCCCAGAGTGTTTCAGGTTGAACCAGAAGTGGGGCATTCTGGGGCATAGTCACAATTGGGTAGCAGTATGGAGATTGTTTCGAAAGGAAAGGGGCCCGTGGAGTACGGAAACTGCTGAGGTCTGCCCCTCACCCACTTCTTCCCCTTCCGTCTGCGTCTGTGTCCTGTCCCCTCCCTCTCGTCCAGCTGCCACCTCAGATAAAGGAGCTGCCCCGCCTGCGCCTGGGGCTGGGCAAGGGGGCAGGGCTGGCGGGAGGACTCTGAGTGGTTCAGCCCTGGGCGTGCCTGGGTTGTGCTGATTCGGTTTGCTTCCCACCCTCTGTTCCCAAATGCCTATCTACCTTGAGAATCAAAATGTGGTTGGAGGTGGGAAGGGACCTTCTGTAGAGCAGCCTTGGTGTGTGGTCGACCCACCCTGGGGTGGCTCCCTTCTGTTAGTTGGCTTGGGACCATTGCCCCGTTGTATTGTGAGTTTGACTCACAGGATCCAGAGACATCCAGGCTCTTTTAACCCAGAACAGTGGAGCCTTGGTTACCTTGCCCCTGCAGTTTTCTAGAGCAAACTGAAAAACATCCAAGCTGGCAAACTGTTCTTCCCACCCCAAACATTGGGAGCTTTTGAGAGCAAGCAGGGGTGGGGTGCTTTTCCTTCTTGAAGATAAGGGCAGCCTAGCTCCCTCCCTGTAGCTGCCATCCTGGGCCCCTGACTTCGCAGAACTGATATTAAGTGGGGATAATACAGGTGGTCTTCTCGAAAACTCTGCTTATTTAGACTTTGGTGGTTCCTTACAAAAGGCAAAGTTAGCATTGAACTTTTGTTAGTGATATTGTAGCTCAAAATAACATTACTGTGTGCTTCTTTTCTCATTTTATTTTTCTAAAACCCTTACCCATTATTTGCAGATTTCCACATCTAGGCAAAATAGGTTCATGTATGTATGAGTCTAAGTACCTAGACAATTAACAGAAAAAGCCAAATGTTGAGTAACTGTATTAACTGGTTGCATATTGTTCTTTGCTTTGTACATTTTTTCACCCCTCCGATGGATGCTGATTTTAAAACGTGAGGGAAGTGTCAGAATGATGTGGATATCATTTTATTTGTCAACCATAATTAAGTACCCTTAGGCTTTTATGTACAAGGTTAACCTCCAACTCTACTTTTGATTCTAAGACAACAGTAAAATTCTCTTACGTGCAAAAAGCCAGATGACCCACCTCAGGGAGAACCTGAGAAAGGCCGGGCTTCCCGGCATTGCTTTGGAGCATTCTGAGAATACAGCCTGGTTTTTCTCCATCTCTGCATGGACAGCAGTATGTTACTGGGTCCTGTTTCTTGGGTACGTTTCGCTGGTATTTTAAATCTTAGTTTTTCAATGTGGATTCTCAATGATTGACCCCTGTGGAAATCCTGATTTTGACTGTCACTGATGTGGGATGTGCACAGTGAGTCTTCCACCGATGCCACGCCCCCGTCTTGCTTAATGAGGGCTCGGATTTCAGTTTTACCCCAACATCTGTAACCTGGGTCTCTGCCAGCATGCCCCCTTGGGTTTTACTTTATTTCAGCCTTCTGTGGGCATTGGCCACACCATGTGTTTTGAGGGTAAAATGAAAGATAGATGGGCCTTTTCTTACCCAAACTGGTGTCTGAAGTCCCTGTTTTTCATGTGACATGGAAATAGGAATTGCTATCAGATAACAACACCCGACTTTTCTGGTTCAGGTCAAATATTTTACCCTTTACACTTGGAGTTTCTCTTTTACTGTGTTCTTACCCTGTCACAGCCTCTTAATTAGAATGTATTGCTAGAGGACAGGCCGCATTGTCAAACTTTGTGCGTTTTATAAAAATACACAAAAGCACCAGACAAGCAGCTGTAGTGTGAACTCATCCAGATGGGAAACTGAAATTCCCCAGAGGGGCATCTTCATTGTTGTCTTTCTTTGTTCCAGAAGCAAAGGCCGATAATGAACCGAGCTGTTCGCCGGCAGCTCAAGAACTGTTGACAAGGCTGGGATTTTTACTGGGAGAAGGGATCCCAAGTGCCACACACATAACCATTGAAGACAAAAATGAAACCATGGTAATGCCCGAGGAAGACACTGCATTTCATACCTGTTCAGAGGACGAACGAAGCGATAACCATCTTGTCCCCCTCCTTGAGTGGGGAAGTCATTGTTTGGTCACATGAGTTCTGGCCTATTGTGTATTGAAATTTATTGCAACAATTTGGTTCTGGGTTTTTGCAGTGGGGAGGTGGGGAAAAGCAGAAGGAAGCAGAACTTAAGAAAACGTCCACATTAGCCTTCTAGTGAGCACCTGGAGAATAGTGCCTGAATGAATTAAAGGGGCTGAAAGAATCCCTTCATAATGACACTAGTACTTTATCTGTATAGCACCATTTTTCTCATCTGGCTGCTTTAGTATATGCTTTCCTGTGCTTTTTTAGCTGCTGATATTTTGGAGGGTCAGTGGGGTGAGGAAAAGATTTATAGGAGATGAGACAGAGACAAAATAAGATGAGATCAAATGGATCAGCTACCAAGAGAGCACTGCCTCCCCCGCTCCGGGGAGTAGCTACGCAGCACGCACCCTGCCACTTCCAAGATGTGTGTGCTTGAATAGCAATAAGGGGCTGGAGCTTCTACCCGCTGCGAGGGGCTCTGTGAGAGAGGGTGTCTTGTGTTGACTGAGGCTGCAGTGGTGACCAATCTCCTTCCCCTGATTGCAGAGCCCATAAATCTTCAGGAATTGAATCAGGTCGTGGTGCTCATGAAACATTACAAAAACAGAGTTCCCAGGTTTTCCGTACAGGGGTCAAATAACCCATTTGTCTTCTGCAGACTTTAAATGAGAGGAAGTCTCTGCCTGTTTGCCATGTCTGTTTTACAAATGTTCATTCTCAATAAATTATTGGTAAGACTGCCCTTTTAATAAAAAAAGATCACAAAGGAGGAGAACAAAACGAAGATATTTCTCTTAAAATTTGAAAGATCATATATGTATATATCCATATATCTATGTCTGTGCATATGTATTTCCCTAGATTTCAAAAACTGTCTTCCATTTTCCTGTTTTAAGTTTTATTCTTTTAGTGTCAAGAACAAAAGCATGTGTTGGAGACTCCTGTGTAAGCCGTGCTAACTCCTCCCTCTCCTTCGTCTTGCAGTGCACAGCTCTGAGCCAAGGCATCAGTCCTTGCTCCACACTAACAAGCAGCACCGCATCTCCCAGCACCGATAGCCCCTGCTCAACCTTGAATAGCTGTGTCAGCAAGACGGCAGCCAACAAAAGTCCCTGTGAGACCGTTAGCAGCCCTAGTTCCACCCTGGAAAGCAAGGACAGTGGAATTATAGGTAAGAAGCACACGGCTCGGTAATGTAATGGCTTGATGCACATCAACCGGAGCACTCACCAGGCACTTCCTAAGAAGGTTTTAGCAGGGACTGTGAAGGTCAATCTGCCGGGGCCTGTTCTTTGCAAACAAAAAAAAAAAGAAAAGAAAATTCTTTGCAGAGGGCACTGGTCCATGTGTAGCTGAGAATGAAGCATCGGCTTTTACGTTCTTTGACGTTTACTTTGTAACACTCAGCTCCTTTAGTTAAATTTTTTTTTTTTTTAATTTTTCCAGATCAGATCTGGCCTGTGAAGTACAAAAAATCTTCCCTCCTCACTAATCAGTTCCATTTGTTGAGCATCAGGACCCACTGGGGCACAGAGTAGGGCAGTGGAATCCCTGCATATTAGGAAGTCTTCCCAGCCTGATCTCAAGGTCACCTGTTTCCCTGACAACAGTTCAGGTGTATGTTCTCTAAGGTTTCTTACAATGGTATCCGACCGCTGCCGAGGCCAGAATTTTATAAGGATGCCCTCCCTAAGGCCCCACAGCCCCAGAATGGGTATGGTTGTCCTGAACCAAGGGCCAGGAGACCAGGGTCCTAGTCCTGACTCTGAGGCTGATTTGCTAGGTGACTCAAGCAACATTTGGTTTTTTTTCACATTTCTTTTCTCCTCTAGAAAATTAAGGATTTTGATTAATTTAGTAGTTTCCAGTCCCAGGTGTACATTAGAATCATCCAGGGAATTTAAGAGTCCTTATTTTCACCTGCTATCCCAGACAGACCACATCTATGTTTCTGCAAGTGAGCTCAGGCACCTGTGTGTCTCAGGTCTCCAGCTTGGTGCCTTTCAGATAACGGCCAGTGGACCCCTGCAGGGGATTGTTCAGGCCTTCCTCTGCTCTGAGATTATATTGCAGTTTCACAGTGGAGCTCTTCTGAACAATTCAGCTCCTTGCCTTTTGCTGAGTTACACACATGTCTTTGAGAGATATTTTATGTTTTATTATGGACTGAACACCACTTCCACGTTAATATGTAATCAAGTGGAATGATGGCATTTGAGTTCCTTATTTTCTTTAGTCACTCGCAATTTCTTTTAAGTGTAGTTTGAAAAACCAAGTTGCAAGTTCATCCAGTTTGTACTTTGGAGATAGCCCCCGGAAGGTCTGTGAGATTCCTGGGAATGGTTGTGGGCTGTCTGGTGCAGACCTCACTATAGCTTTGAGAGGGGCCCCTCAGCTTAAGGAATGCTGGTTCTTGCCTCAATTTTCACTTGGATCAGAATCTTTAGTGGATTTTTGTTTTATTTTGCTTTAATTGCTTTCT
The DNA here is from genome assembly GCA_004363605.1 of Indri indri. Classification (NCBI taxonomy): domain Eukaryota; kingdom Metazoa; phylum Chordata; class Mammalia; order Primates; family Indriidae; genus Indri; species Indri indri. Next base: position 34,079 of record RJWJ010006778.1, on the reverse strand, counting down.
TGAGATAAAATTCACATACCATAGTATTCACCCATTTAAACCATTGGATGGTTTTTAGTGTATTGAAGGTTGTGTGGCCATCACCATATCTGATTTTAGAACATTTTCATCATCCCAAAAAGAAACCTTATGCCCATTAGAAGTCAACTCTACATCCTAACCTTACCCGCTACCTGCCACCCCCGAGCTCCCCAGCGCTAGTCAACCAGTAATCTGCTTTCTGTCTCTGGATTAGCTTATTCTGGACAGAGCATGTAAATGGTGGCAGAGTTTTGTGTAGCAAATTTAAATTCTTTACACTTGGCTTGAAGGCCTTCCAGTGAGTTTATTCTGCTAATTCCCCATTCTCATCTTACCTTGCTTCCCCAGTTGCTATTAAGTCTAGTTCAGCTAATTTTTTCCAACATTACTTCTGTTCTCATTCTTTGTGAGCTATCCACCATTGATAGATCTTTGTTATTAATTCTGAGATATCCGGATGACTTTATTCACAGCCTTCTTAGCTCTTCTGAAATTTCTTCTCCTCTGGGGACTTTATCTATCTTCCTTCAAGGATGTGGCCATTGCTACATTTTGGGGGGGCTGGGGCAGGAAGGCCTTTTCTTTTTATTATATGTTCTGCCCATTGGCATTACATGCCTCTGATTGTAACCAAATCAGTTTTTTGTTTTGACAGAAACTTTCAGTCACAGAGAACCACCCATTCATTTATTTTTCTTCTCTCTCTCAGTGAGACACAATGCTATGATTTTTAAAGAATTCTAAACAGAGGAAAGAAGAGGTACTGGTTTGGCTTTTTGTATTGTCAATGAAAGATTGAGCTGCGGAGGCTCTTAATTAATATTTGATTTAATATATAGTCCCACCCAACCCCAGACTTATTAGTCCCCCTGTTATGTGCTCCCCCTGGTGCCTCAATATTTTCCTTCAATGTATGTATTTTTGTTCTATTTAATTTTGTCTCTATATAGACAGGGGTGTGTCATTATTCCAGCTCTGTTTCGGGTTCTTAGCACAGTATTGGGGATGAGAAAATGGCTGCATTGAGGGAGGAAACATTTGGTTGGTTTATAAAGAAGCTATGCAGGATTCACGTTCCATGTTGGCTTTGTCAAACCTTTTAATGTCCATGTTTTAAGCTCCGCCTTGATGACAAAGTAGTACATTTCATGTCATTGAGGCTGCCCTTTGTTCGTCGGCTCGAGCCAACATGTCGCCTGAACTCAGCTGAACTTGAAAAGTGGTGACGACTGAGATGAAAGCAGGAGGAATTAGGAAGTGGCTGGGAGGCCCCAGCTCTGGAGATCGTGCTTCCCACTGCATTAGCTGTTCCCCTGTGGGGCGCAAGGACTGTAGGTGGGATGAGAGGGAAGCACCGTGCTGGTGACAACGTTCCTCTGGTCTCTCTCCTTCCACGACCTGCAGAATTAGAACCTCTTGCCAAGGGACACACTGGAGGTGTGGTAGGGAGGAGAAGGAAAAGAAGCAAGAATTTCCTCTCCAGGCAGACGTTAGCCACAGGTCTTTGAAGAGGCAGGCATGGTGGGGCCAGAGGGGGAAGGAGCTTCCTCTTAAATCAATACAGGGTGTGCTGGTTCCATTGCTTCTTAACAGAGCAGGTATCTATGACTCAGTTATGGTTCTGCGATTGCCGGGGTGAGGGTGTGCCTTTTTCCGTCTGAAGAACATGCCTGTTTTTATAAGGTGTAGCCTGGGAACAGCAGCTTTGGGGCATCTTAAATGTTCGATAAAGTATTCAAGAGCGCTGTGATACTAGTGAGCTGAGATGAAGGTAAGATACCTTGGCTTCCTGCTTTGGAAGACCTGGCAGTAGCTTGTAAAATAGGCCGGTAAGGATCCATGTTCCAGATTACATAGGGCCTGGAGAAGGGAACAAGAGGCTTTTCCTTTAATTTTCCATTTTAAATAGTTTAAAGTTTGTCAACCAGTAGTGCTGGGGTTGGAATGGCAAAGGCTTTGGGGGTGGGCTGGCACAAAATGCACAGCTGCTGTGGCATTATGAGGCTCAAACCAAGGGTCCATGTACAGTATTAGCACAGTGTATTTAGGGCATTTGGGGAAATTTCAAACAGTGCTAACCCATCCTTTAAAATTCCTGAGCCTCTCCTAACTATTTAAGCTGATTTCCGTCGTGTTGATTATATTTAATCTAAATATTTTTGCCCAGCAGATGCAAGGACAGGAAGCTCGTATTCCCACATGCCCGGGCAGCCTTCTCAGGGCTGCGCAGGGCGCCCTGCCTGTTTCTGTTTCCACTGCTGAGGAGGAGAAAGGGCAGGCTAGTGACCGTTAGAAGAATTTATTGGGCCCCTTCCAGTCTTTCTCTAAGTGGACCCTCCCCAACCCGTTTCAACTGTATTATGTTATCTAGAGGGGAGTCCCACTTTATCCTATTTCAGGAGGTCCAAGTTCTTCTGACAAAAATGTCTTTAAAATATAATAATTCTGTCATGTAGAAATACTGTCTAAGCTGGATGGGATTCACTGAATTGCCTATTAATGTCTTTTGTTTATTAAGTAAAGTTCCTTACCCTTTGCGTAATAAAATCATTGTCATTACTAGAAGTGAGTGTCTGATTTTTAAATTTGCAATGTGGAAATCTTCTAAATGTGAAACCCAGCTGTACCCAATCACCATAAAATAGCTTTCAGTTACTTGCTTTGAAAAGAAAAACTTTGTAAGGAAGTGTACTTTTGAAGGTGTTTCCTGTGTGTCTGAGAAAGCATTTTTCCATAGTGGCACTCCTTTGACTATAACCTTGCTTCCAGCTGTTACAAATGGAAAGTATAAGCTGTATTAATCGCAGTTTAGAAAAAAATAAAGTATGTGTATTCATTGGAATGTATGGAAACGAATCTGATCTTTTAAAAAAGCATCACTAAAAATAGTGGTTTTTTTTTTTTTATTTCAGCATATTATGGGGGTACAGATGTTTAGGTTACGTATGTTGCCCTTAACCCCCCTCCCCCCCAGTCCGAGTTTCAAGCATGTCCATCTCTCAGATGGTGCGCATTGCACTCTGTGTATGCATATACCCGTCCCCTCCTCCCCCTCCCCCCGTCCGACATCCAATAGAGGTTATTCTTATATGTACACTTATGTGTTGATCAGTTAATACCAATTTGATGGTGAGTACACGGGATGAAATAGTGGGTTTTAAAGTACTTTTTAGGTTGGGCGCAGTGGGTCACACCTGTAATCCTAGCACTTTGGGAGGCCGAGGAGGGAGGATTGCTTGAGTCCAGGAGCTTGAGACCAGATTGAGCGAGCGCGAGACCCTGTCTCTACAAAAAAAATATAAAAATTAGCCAGGCATGGTGATGTGCACCTGTGGTCCTAGCTACTTGGGAGGCTGAGGCAGATGGATTGCTTGAGCCCAGGGTGGGGGTGTGGGGGACGCCAAGTGGACGGCAGCCACCTCTCCCAGACTCGGTGTGTCTCCCACCCAGAGCAGGTGTGCTGTCCATCTGCCCGGCTCCCCACCCCTGAGCGGGCAGGCGTGAGCCACCACATTCCACCAGGCTAGGGAGCCGTCAGGATGATTAAGTGCGCAGAATTCCAGCCCTTCCCGCCACCTTTCCCTTTTCTTTCCTTGTGCTTGCCTGTGTTTTCCTCTTGTTCGGTTTGAAGCAGGGAGGCAGGTATAAATTTAGACAGCAGAATACCTTCGCAGAAACATTTCTCCTGCAAAAGTGACTTGTGATAAAATAGTAGACATTTGGTTAGCATTCTTCCGGTGCTTGCTAGAGTTTGATGATATTTGTTTTTCTGCCCAGTTGCTTAGGATGTTAAGAAAATATCGTGGGCTGACTTTTATCTTCCCTGGACTCTCTCCTACCTCCTGCTAGGCTTGTAAAATGAAACTGATTCCAGAGGTGGCTTTATACCTTTTATTTCTGGGAGTTTGTGTTCTAAGGGAGATTATCAGATGCAGAGGCATACAAAGATAAATTAATTTTAATTTATTTTCATTTTTGACTTGTTGTAAATCCTGCCGTTTTGATTTTATGCTAATGCTGCTTTGTTGCCACCTGTACTACCCTGCTTGCTACTAAATTGAAATGCTTTAAAATTGATTTGGTAATAACTATTTAGAGTGTTTCAAATCTGGGTTAATATTCATTTTGCTGCATTGCCTGCAATTTAAAAAATCATCCTTAATTATAGAAGCCTTTTTTAAAATCTCTTGGGTAAAGGAGGAAAATTTTTCTTTACGTATGTAATTCAGTAATACACTTAAATGTGGGAAAGAAATCCTTGATGATGATTTGCTGTACTTCTATGCAGACCAGTTGGATTTTTCAGGCTGTTCCGTTGGTGTAAGCAAGCATTTATTGGCACCTACTGTGTACCAGGAGCTTGTCTAGTACTGGGATAGTAAAGATAAGGCACGATGTCTGTTGTCAAAACTCGTCCACCTGGAGGACTACAAGATGGTCTCCTGCCCTGTGGAGGGTCTGAGCAAGTTGTCAGTTGCTGAGAAGAGTTCAAAGCATGGCAGTGATTGAGACCTCTGATGAAAGGCGTATGCCGGTAGGTACGTAATGATACCAACCACTGTAGTGCCTTGAATTCTTTGCCAAAGTCTGGAACTCCGTGGTATCATTGGTCTGTGTCAGAAGCTCCAGTGTCTCTGCCCTCAGTGTACAAGTTATGTGAAACTTTGCCAAAACACCGTGCGGTGTGTTTTTGCTGGAAAACTTCATGTTTCAATCCTCAAGCTTTTCTCTGGAGACTATTCTCTGCTGTGTCAGACCGAGTTGGGCAGTGTGGCTGAGCAAGGTGGGTCCCATTCTCCCCCTCCTGCGCTGCCCTACCCCCAGCTATTCCTCTAGGTGTTTCCGCAATCAAAGGGCCTGATGACTGTGACTGAGAAGGCATGGCTCAGGTCCCTGGCCTTGCTGCATGTCATAGCAGAGCACACATTGCGCAACACGGGGGAGCATTGAGCTGGAGATTGGTACAGAGATCTGGCTGTCACAGTCCGATCCCAGCGTGCGAGGCCAGAAGGGGAGCAGGGCTGTGTGGCACATTGGACAGGGCTAGCCAGAAGTGCCAAGCTGTTGTTCTGGAGTGGGTGCAGAAGGAGAAGCCAGAAAGCCCCCTGGAGCCAAAGGTTACTGGAGCACCCGACCTGGGACGTTCTGGTTGGCATTCCAAGGGAGGTAGCTTGAGTGTCTTCACTGGACCCCTCTCCTTACTGGGCAGAGAGAGGTTAAAGCTGTGACTACAGGTGAGCCAGGGACCCTGTTCTGTGTGTGGTTTGTTAGATTGCAGGTGGGGTGAGCCGGGGTGGGGAGAGAAGTGCCGTCTGGCATCTCTGGCAGAAAAGCTTAAGGCAGGCTGGTCTCATTCGTGCGGCCTTTGCCTTTGTCACTCAGGGAAATCCAGAATACAGCCTGGCAGCCTCAGCAGCTGTCGGCGGTGAGGTGTGAGTGCACTGGAGAGGAGGACAGCCGCCTGCCAGGTCAAGAGGACTAGAGAGTTCTTTGTGTTGCTGCCCTGACTTGCCTCTTTGATCTTTTTGTGATTTTGGAGTTCCTTTGCTGCAGTGAAACTTTTCTAAAGTTGTTAATCAACAGAGGCAGTTTCTACAGTAGTTGGATTTTCCTTTTTTATTCACCTCTTCCCTTCTCCTGCTTTTATAAGCAACCATTATGTTCTTCTCTTGTTTGATCTTTAATTCATTGGTCCAGTGTTTTAAATTCTTCCTGTCAAACATTAAACTGAATATAGAGGTTAAAAAATGTTGGGTTTTTTTAAGCGCTACTTTAATTTTCTTCAGTTGTATGGGGAGGAAAATGTTCTTGAGTACTCAGGATATATGGGGCACTTTATATACATCCCCACATCTAATTTTCTACACAACCCGAGGAAGGACAAGACTCTATAGAGCCCTCATTTGGAAAACGAGGACTATATCAGACTATCTAAGGAGTGCGTGAAGAAAATTTCAATTTCTAGGTTTTTTTCTGATTGTTTCAAAATGTATATTTTTGTGTGTTTTATATTATAATAAGTTAGGGTAGTATATGTACATAATTTAGAAATACATGTATTTGGGATGTGTGCCCCAAATTTTCTGTTAACTAGCATGGCACGATCAGAATAGTATAGAGCACCTTTCTGGAATACAGCACGACTTGGGGCGTTCTGGGGCTTTGCTGTCCGTAGGGCTGTTCAGGGATTCAGTGAGTGGAGATAGGACAAAGGCTTAGAGCCTGGCATGTAGTAAGCACTGTTGTTATATTCACCTTAGCCACCATCATTGTTGTTTCCTCCCTGGTGAATTAGAAATGCTCACAAATAGACATTTAGTAAACCAAGATTTTTCCTTTTTGGTGAAGGGATGAGTTGGGGAAAGGAAATAGAAGTAAGAGAAAAGATGCAGTCAGCAGTCAGGTGTGTAAGATTTTATTCATTTGTCTTCTAAGTGAGCAGAAAGTTTTAAGTTTCCTAGTAGCCAGTGGAAAGAGAGAAATGCAATCAAATATAGAAGGTGATGCTTGTAAAGACAAAAATGTACCTGTTCCTGGTACCAGGTCCAGAGAGACATACCTCCTCCTCAAAAGGGGAGAAGCCAAGGTTTGCACCCAAGCCGCTCTTATCTTCCCTGTAGCTCAAAGAGAATTCTGCTCTGTGTGGCATATGTTTGGTATCATTGGCTCTTAGCTCCTGAACATTTCTGGACTAACACTGTAGGCAGTTTAGCTTTCTTCTTGATGTTCTTTTAAACCTGTAACTTGATTTGGATCCCACCAAACTAACCTTTAAGACCCTGGACCTATACTGATTTTTTGTTACTGACTCTTTTAAGTGTGCATTCAACATAGAACCTTCAGAAGTTGAAGAGGAGGTTTTAAAAATTTGGGAAGGAGAAGAAAGAATACAGTCTTATTTCAGAGCCTTATGTAGCAAAACACGGGATGACTTTTTAACGAAGCAGACTCATGAGCTGCAAACTCTTTTTTAGCCATGTGTACTTAAAAGAACTCCTTTCCACGTTGAGCACTGTGCAAACAAAGGGTCTTTTAAAAATACACAGTATGTACAGTCAGAGTATTGGCGTTGGATATACCACTAACCATGTATGTGCTTGTGTGTGTGAGAGATCAGTTTTTCCCGAATCTGTTTTAGTAGCTATAAAGGGAGGTTGGTGGCTCTCAGCCTGTCTACCTCCTTTCACAGTTGTGGTGATCGGGTATTTGCCCGAGTATATTAAGAAAGTACTCTGGAAGTATTCCAGCCCTGTGCACTAGTACAGAGAAAGAAAAGACCCTGCCCCTGGGGCTAAAAGGAATTTTCAGTCTACATGGAGAGTCAGAAATAGCACATATGAATCAATGAGCAGTACCAAACTAATTTAACGCTAAATTTTAAGGCACTGCCTCACCTCCCAGCTTGATAAAGCGTAAGGCCTGATAAGTAATCATGTTTCAGAATCCTGTGTGCTGGAAAGCATGGTTGAGACCAAGTTGGGGTAATGATGGCAACTCTTAATTGACAAAAGCTGCCATCCTTACTAGTTGAAAGGATAAAATGTTAGAATTTTTGAGTTTTTAGCGAACTTTAAAGATTATCCAGTTTCTGGAAAATGTCAAATAGCACTTATTTTTTTAGAGATTTAAAAAAGTCACCACTGTTAGGACATTGCCCTAGTTGTGTGTGTGTGTGTGTGTCTCTCTCTCTGCACAGGAGCATTCTTGAGAGTTGACTGCGTTAACCTCATGAGGAGTTTGAGTTTCTGTTAGGTTGGAAGTAAGTTGTTTGAGGAGCCTGTCATTTATTGGAAGAATCAGCTTTCTCTTTCTCAGAGACTGCGGAGCTGCCCCGTGTGGTTGCCTCTTAGGTTGTGTGGGGAAACCGGGACTCACTGAGCCACTATCTGCCCCGCAGGATCTGCTTCAGGGCTTAGCTGTAGCAGAGCCAAGGTGGACGTGCACTGTCTAGGCTTCAGACTCTGTAGGCTGCATCTGGTTTTGCATCCCAGGGAGGAATATTCGTGGAGTGGGGCATCTTAGGAAGACCTGTGGCCTCAGATTTTCTAGCCTCCTGGCCACTCAGAGCCCCAGGAAATGTGGGCGGTGGAAAGAATGTCTCCTCACCTGAACTAAGGGCAGCGGAGGGCTGCCTCTTCTCTAGAGTCTTCTGCTAAAAACACTGACTGGTTAATACTTTCCTTTCGAAATGGCTGCCCCATCTGGGACTACTCTGCCCAGCCACTGTTCCTGCCGCTGGAAGCTGTCCTCCCCCACCCGTTTTCCTTCCTCTCACAGCCGAGACCTGATCGTTTCCTCCTGTCAGATCCTGGGCATAGTGTAGGGCACCCGCCCTGCGGTGAACACTGAGCCTTCAGCCTGTCCTGCGGTCCAAGAGCTCTGACTGGGCTTTCCCAGCTCTCTCCAGCTGCTTCCTGGGGCCCTGAGGTCCTGCTTTCCATAATGTCACTTGTGACAGGAAGTCCCTGTTCCCACTGCTTAAGGTCACAGTTAGGACTCAGACCCTTGGGGGTTTGATGCAGGAGTGCTTGGCACTTAGCGCACTTTTTCTGTTTATTTTTCAACTTCTAAACATGTGCTCCCTAACAAAACCAAACAAATCACCCCCACCCCTAGTCTGGAACTTTTTCTCTCATTTAGATGTTGGGGTAGCCTGAGAACCTAACTTATTACAGTATGTCTGAGAAAAGCATTCCGAGTTGCAAATACTGACTTAATACGTGAAGGTTTATGACACAATCTGTGATACAGGACTGCCTGTATTTTTATACTTATTAATAGGATTACCATTAATAATTGCCACTAATAAGCAATAAACTTATTATTAAATTAAACCATTTCTGTAAAGCATTAGCACAGTCCCTAGCATGTAGTAAACAACCTTCAGTAAATGTTAGCTGCTGCTGTCACCACCACCATCAGCATTTTTATGATGGAAAGAGTCACACTTGCTTACGTATCTGTGCTTATATAAATGGTGCATTTAAAAACACCGTGAAGCCTGTAATTTCCAAAGAGATAGAGGTATGGTTTATTACTGCCGATAGAACACTTGGCAATACTGGGAGTCTACCCAAAAGGTGTGATAGACCCCGTTTATGCTTTCGTAAGAGATACAATACGAACAATCTCGAACTGTTAACAGTGAGGTTAAGTGTAGTGTCTCTGCCCACAGTGAAAGTGAAGTCTGTTCATTTGCTCATTCATTCAATAAGCAAACATTTATTGAGCACTTATACTGTGTGCCAGGGTCTGTGCTGTTGAGAAAGGGAAAAGATTGCTGTAGATACTCTAGGGAGGCTTCAGTGTGTAGCTGGGATTTTTAAATAGGGAGGCGACCAGAGGGTGGTAAGTCCAGGCTGCAGCCGAAGGAGGATCAGAGACAGTCTTAGAATTGTGACAGGATGTCCTGCGGTCACATGCAAGGAAATTGTTTTGTCTTTACTTCCAAATCTTAAAGCGCTGTTGTAAAAATAAACAAAACCAAACTCCTTCAGGCCCTTTGATCCTAAATAACTGACTCCATTTGAGCTAATTCACCAGTCTGTTGATAAAAGTACGAATCATCACAGGGTGTTGATAAAGCAGCTTAATCCAGGCAGCTGGGTTCTGAATGCACTTTGGCCTGGCGTACTCCTTGTAGCAGGCTTGCAGTCAAGGGCCTGGGCTACTAGGATTTAATAGGGAACAGAGGGGTCAGTGCACATGGCCTCTGTTCTCAAGGACACAAGCCAGCGTTAGGTCAACAGTGGGGCAGTGTGAGTAGCCCAGTGACCTGTTGCAGGGGGGTCCCATATGGCTCAGCGTCTTTAAATTAGAAGTGGCTCTTTGTAGAAGCTATGTAGGGTGAGTATTGCTTCTTTCTTTGGTCATTTTCGTCCTGCTGTTTTGCAAAGATGTTTGTAAAAGGGTTTTCCTGCCTTTTTTCCCCTCCCCTCCAGGCTGGTTTTCTTTCCTACAGGTTAAATTTAATTCTGCAATCACAGCATAGGTTCCCATGCCGGTGCTTTCCCTGGGCTGCTTACCTGAAGGTTTTCCATTGCTGCTAAAGAACTAAGTCAAGTCAGCCTCTCTGGACTATCTTGAACAGATGTTATACACTTGAAGGATCAAATTCTCTGCTTGACTTTATAATTGTGTTTTTGTTTCTGTAGATTTTTATCCTACATCTTTTCTGCATTAACCATTTGTTGATTGTCCCCACACCCCGCCCCCCAACAAATGTTCATTCAGAAAGTATACTTAAAGGTTCAAAGGAATTTAATGAGATAGGAATTCTTTCCTAAACAATTCATCTTAGTTACAAAAGAGAAAGGATACGTTATCTCCAAATTATATAGATTTACTGTTAGCTGTCTTTAAAAAGTATCTAAGAGTTTTTTTCATTATCTTCCTATCGGAGTTTTTTCCCTTCTCTGTAGAGTGATTTAGCAGTTTGTTTCCCCTGATAAGCAACGTTCTTCTAATTTACAAAAATATCAACATACTTCGATAAAAATCTTTGTGGACTGGAAAACTTTCCACGGATCCTGGGGAGGGCAGTGTGTGTTTTAACTCTCAGTAGATAGCTCCAGCTATGCCTGGCCTCCTTCAAAGTATTTTGGTCTCTCATTTCAGCCACAATTACAAGTTCATCCGAAAATGATGACCGGAGTGGCTCCAGTTTGGAATGGAATAAAGATGGAAGCCTAAGGTTAGGGGTTCAGAAGGGAGTGCTTCCTGATCGCAGGGCAGATAACTGCTCCCCAGTGGCAGAAGAGGAGACCACTGGGTCAGCGGAGAGCGTGCTGCCCAAAGCGGAATCCGCAGCTGGAGATGGTCCAGTCCCTTATTCTCAGAGCTCCAGCTCACTAATAATGCCACGGCCCAACTCAGTTGCAGGTAAGGCCACGCCTCTCCCTGGAAGGGTTCTCTCACTGAGACTGAGGTGTCCTGTGTTCACTGTCTTCATGTGGGAATCTAATCCAGACACAAGCCAGCTTTGTGATCTTGGATCAGGCAATGACCTTTTTTAGGCCTCAGTTTACCTATCTGTAAACACAGTAACATTGTACTTAATGGTCTAAGTGATCTTTCTGCTCTGGAATTCTTTAAATCTATGATTTGGACTATGTGGCTCTTTGTGTATAAGGGAAGAACATACAAAAACTCTCCCCTTAGGTTTTGTTGTTTTAAACCTGAGTAACTTCATGACTTTTTATTATATATTGGTAAACAGGAATTATTGTTTAGAGTGAGTTTGTTAATATCAGCTCAAAGAATTTTGAATCCAGCTTTCAAACTTATTTTTGTATAATTGAGGCCCATCGTACAGACTGGAGGTTGAATTTCTGTACAGTTTAGTTACAGTGGAGCTCACAGCTTAAAACATGAGCCGTGGAAGTGAGAGCTCTCAATCAAAGAAATGAAAATAGCAAGACAGATGCGTTAGCTACATGCAGCCACAGGACCTAAGAGAGAAGAGAGAACAAATACCAGTCACTGTCGATAGTTGGACTGGTCAGTAGGTGGCTGTCAAGCAAGGAGAGTGCAGTTGGCCCTCCAGATCCAAGGGTTCTGTGTCTGTGGAGTCAGCCAACCACAGATTGAAAATATTCAAGAAAAAAATAACAATACAGCAATAAAAATAATACAAATTTAAAAATATACTATACCAACTATTTACATAGCATTTACATTATATTGGGTATTATAAGAAATCTAGAGATGATTTGAAGGAGGATATGTGTGGGTGATAAGCAAACATGATGCCATTTTATATAAGGGACTTGAGCATCCAGAGATTGTGGTATCCTGGAAGACTGCTGGGGTTGAGGGGTACTGGAACCAGTCTCGAGTGGATACTGAGCGAGCAAAGGCTATAGTTTGGGATGGGCTGGGGAAGAACTCTCTTCATCTGAGCCATGGTGCCTATTTTTAAGGTCTTGAGTTTCTAAACTTCAGGCTCTTGGGCTAAATTTAGAAGAGGAACTCAAGTTACAGTCATTCTTTGTTATCAATGTGGCATTTAAAATCTCTCTTCTGCTAATGCATGGACCCAGATTCTCTTTTGCTACATCAGAGGATTTCTCTGTAATTTATATTAGGCTTTCAGGATGTGCGGTGGGTCACTCTGTTGCTGGGTGTTTTACAATGGAACTCTGAAGCGGCTGATAAATAAATGTCCCTAATGGAAAAGTTCTGAGGCACAACTCTAATTCACTTTCAAAGGAAGTTAAAATGGCTTTGTTCCAGAGAAGGATTTGGCATGTCTGTTACTGGAGAACATTATGTGTATTGACTGATGGCTCTTCCACAAGCTTTTGGTCCTCCCTCTACCGGTTCACTACCTTTAACATAATGTGTTGCACCTGAGGCGTTTTAAACCATATTTACCTAGTTGTGACGAATGGGTCATTTGTATTATCCCAGAACTTGATAGCTTTTCGACTTTTAACAAAATAGCAAACTTGCATTCAATTTAATCAAGCTATTTTAAAATTCGGAAACATTAATACGTTAATTTTAAGTGTTAAAAGCATCCCGTTTGGGGTTATGTTTTCTGCTTGATGTTCTTTCATGTGGTCTCCTGCCATGGGAAGTGACAGTGGGTGTGACCTGAGCTTTTCCAGGAGACTGCTGTGATTATAGAGCAGAGCTTTGGATTTCTGCTCTGCTCATTCATTAGCTTCTACGCATGCCCTTGAGCTAGACCTCCTGTGGAACTGGGAGGGTTTTACCTCTGGATTTGAGCAGAGTCTACCTGGCCTAATGGGTTTGCTCATTTCTTCTGTGCTGCGTATTTTTAAAGCTAAATGCATACTTGGAAGGAAATAGGCAACTGCCTTACCTCACAGTATCCGTTAACAAGCTAGGAGTCTGGAAGATTCTTCATGGCCCCCCTTCCTGCCCCACCTTCCTGCCCCTAAAGCTGAACCTCAGTTAAGAGGGAATGGCAGTATTTTTCAAGTATTGAAAAGCATAAGACTTGGGTTGTGCAAACTATATGCAGCGCTGTTTATTTAGTGATTAGAAGGCAGGCTGCTACGAACAAGGCAGCAGCCAACACTCAGTGCTAGAAGGATTGAAGTAATACGTGAGGGACCAGATACTGAAGTCTCTCAGAAGTATTTGCATGTTAAGATCCGTGTAAACACAAATTGCCATTTGGCAGGAAAGGTGTTTTGGCGCATGGGGACAGAGTGAGGACTGGCAGGCGAAGGAAGAGGGTGATACCAGGCCTCCCTTCACGGGACTGGCGCCGGGGGTGAGGTGCAGAACCGGTTCCTAAGGTTGCCAGCCTTCACCGTCATCGAGCCTGCCACAAAGAGTTGTCTGTGTAGTAAAGTGACAATTTTTTTTTTTCGGTCGAAGATCATAAAAATAAGGTGATTAGGTTTGGAGATTATTACATAGGTTTTCTTTGTAAAGGTATTTGTTAGAATGGGATTGATCTGGAAAGCTGTATATCACATCAAAACTTATGACATGGACACCTTTTTTCCTATATTGAAAGATAATATGAAGCCTTTAAAAGTATTTTAGATCATCCAGAATTTGGGTAATGTGTTCTACTATTTTTTACTACCTTTTTTTTCCCTCTCGAAATACTTTGAATAGATTACAGAACACTGTTTAATTTTCCAGGAAACCAACAAACACAATTACCATCTAATTTTCTTGAAACTCTAACTGCTAATTTGCCCGGACTTATTGGCATTTACCTTTCAGAGGTTAGTCCACAATTTTAGCAGATGCTCCTCTTTGTTCAGCTTAGAGAACTCTCCCCACAACCTCCCACCCTCCCAAAAAAACAAACTCTTTCCTCAGCATTTTGAAATAGACACAGTGTGTGTGTGTATGTGTGCAGTAAGTGTATAATTAATTTAATTGTAGAGACGTTAGCAGTAAGTTTATTGCAGCATGAAATTATTGCTTTACCTCTGATTTTTCTTGGCCCTGAATGGTGTTTAGGATTTTGAAAGCGTTTATCATTAAATACTGAACGTGAGTCTGACTCCTGCACAGGTAATGTCTGAGAATCTGCTATAGACATGCCTAAGAAGGCAGAATGGCCCACGTCGCCTGCTCGGTGGGGAACAACACCTGGACGCGTAGTTAAGCTGCTGAAGCTTCCCTGCTCCTGCTTGCTGGGGTCTCTGTCACTGGAGAGGAGAGGGTAGAAAGTGGGGGTAGCTGGTGGCTGGAGCTCTGTTGTAACTTTCAGCTGAATCGTGTTTGAAACCGAGAATCGGCCAAGAGCTACAAGGGTTGCTGACACTGCTCTGTTGCGCTCTTTGGAGCTGAAGCTCTGGTGACTGGAAATCTGAAGACAGAAGCATTTAAAATCTCACCGTCCCCTGCATCTGTGTCAGATGAGGCATTTTTGCAATCCTTTCTTTGGAATGGCCTTTATAGTTGTGTATTTTTAATCCTTTCAGTTGTCACAAAACTATGAATCGATATTTTAAGGGGTCAGGAAGAGAGGAAATAGGAAACCCTTTTGATGCTCTAAGCATCTTTGTATTCTCTAGGGCCGAGGCAACACGTCAGATGTTCGTGACTATTCGGCTCTGAAATGAGTTATGGGTTGTGGCTGTGGCTGCCGCCCCTTCTGCATGGGCCATGATGGGCGCACTCACCATGAGGCATGCAAGGAGAAGGGGTCAGAGTCCCGCGGCTTGGGCAGGAGCCTAGAAATACATTCCAAGCTGTGTTACTGTTGGGAGACTGGGGGGCCAGGGTTGTGGGGGAACAGATGGAGTCCTTTAGCCTTCCAGGAAGTTTCACACATCCTAGTTATGAAGGACCTGGAGCGAAGCTAGAGGCTGCCATTGGATTACCATGTATCAGGTCCATTTGGAGGTCCTGCATAAGGAATTATCTGAGTCTTTCTAGTGGGAGAGAATTGTGTGGTAGCTGCATGGAGTATTTGCTTAAACATGTAAATGGTGTATACAGGCTGTGGATATGCACCAAAAGGATATAGAAGCAAAGGTGTAAACTGTTGTGAAGTCAGGGTTTCAGACGTTTCTCCGCTGGCTGAGAAGTGAGTAGGTAGGGCGCATGTTTGATTGTCCTTTGGGGGATGCAGCAAGAGGGGATATGCCATCACAGAGTCGGGCTGGAGCCACCCAGGTGCTTGTTAAATGAAAGGAGGAGAGGGGTTGATGTGGACAGTGTGGAGGAGAAGGATTGAAACCTTAGGAGGGGAAATAGGAAGGGCTCAGGTCAGGCTAATGGTGCCAGTCAACAGCTGGATGCTGGGTCAGAGCCTGTAGGGTAGCCAGAGGGTTTTCAGAAGACAGATGGCCCAGCTTGACTTCTCTCTTGCAGCTTGGTCCCACTAAAGATTTCGTCAGTCCTGAAAAGCCTTTGGCCTTGCAGTGTGACTCCCACTAGCCTCCTCATTTGCCCTCAAATCATGCGTATGTTTTATTATCCTGGAAGATAATCATATGTCTAAGATCAGCAATACTTTATGTTGGGCCACATAAGCCACAAACCAAATTAGGTTAATTCTATTTAAATTGTTTTCATTGTAACCTAGGATGTATGTATAAAACAAGAGGAGGGGTTTTTTTAAGGCAAAAATATGTACTGTGTATATTTGCTTCCAAGGTTTGCTGAGAATCGGCAAAATTATTTTGTACTCGTTATAATCCAACTTCTGTGTATGTTGGAATAGATCCTTAATGCTTTTTAACAGGTACCTATGTGCAATGAATCTTACTGATTTGGTCAGAGATGAACATTTTTAGAAATTTAAGAAATATATACATATATACATCTAGATAATATATAGTATATAATACATTTACATATCTATGTATATTTAAAGCTTAGGAATATGTTATAACTATTATAGCCGAGAGCTTTTAGTGTTCTGAGTACTATGGAATTATACATGCAGAATCTGCTCATTTAATTAACAAGGTTGGAATTCCAAACAGCAGAAAGCTTCCCAGAGTTGCAGAGAAGAATCTAGTACCATGCCACATGTTTGCAGTAAGTACTGAAGCTGTACTGTGTGACATGTGATTGTCAGATTTCTTCATAAAACAATTTATAGTAAAATCTGTCTCTTTCCAGAAATAACGGAGAATTCTGGCAGTTATGTCAACATAACTTTGATTTAAGAATAAGGAGCATTTAGATTTTACCACTTTTCAATTAAGAATATTGTCAGAAAAATAAACTAGGGCAAACAAAACCAAAATCCACCTTTAAGTAAATTTTGTTAAAAGCCTAAACTGAATTGCTTAGTAATTTATGACTTGTAGTAGTGTAGGTATTTCATTAAACTCAACTTGGAAGAGACTAAACTTCAATTTAATATTACAGCAACCAGCTCAACCAAATTGGAAGATCTGAGCTATTTAGATGGGCAGAGAAATGCTCCTCTACGAACGTCGATTAGATTACCGTGGCACAATACGGCTGGAGGTAGGGCACAGGAAGCTAAAGGTATTTATCCTTGCATCCACTGTGATAATAGCTGTGATGAGCTCATTCACTAAACACCGAAAGTCTGCGATAACCAGCATTTAAACCAACTGTTTTTAAAACATGGTGAAAAGTGTGAGGTGTGCTAGGAGGCCATCCTTAAGTTTTGAGCTTCTTCCTTAAAATATGTGATTAACTTGCTTCTGGAACTGAAAAATATTTCTACAGTTATTTTGAAGTGAGTGGTAGTTTAACACTCAGTAGATTTTTTTGTTACTAACAAAGAATCAGCGTTGTTTCACTTCCTTGGACTGAATCACCCATGTCCTGTATCTACCTGTAACATGCAGTTTTGTGCACAGCAGCCTCACCATGTGGGCAAAGCGTCATCATGCCCAGATGAGAGCTATTATAATCTCTAGAGAAAACATACTTCTATTTTACCAATGTAGTAGGGAAGAAACGTGTCTTAAGTACGGTTTCAGATCAACCAATGACACATGGTTTGGCCTCTTGCATTGCTTTCTGTAATCCTCTGCGTGTCTGCCTTGAGTCACGAGAATAACTCAGAGGCATGAAGGGACTAGAAAGTCATTTTAATAGGGTACTTTGTAGGACCAGTAGGGTGTGATAAATGAGATATTACAGAAGTATGAATAGCACCAGATTGGAAATACTTACAGATCCCTTGTGGGGTAAAACTGGAGGTTGTACTAAATGTAACACACAATTAATGATATATTGAGTTTGTTAGCATATAAAATTACGACATTCTTCTAGAATAATCGTTTTTTTTTTTTTTTTAAGCACGATTTGCTCCCTACAAACCACAAGACATTTTGTTGAAACCCCTGTTGTTCGAAGTACCGAGCGTAACAACAGACTCTGTGTTTGTGGGAAGAGATTGGCTCTTTCACCAGATAGAGGAAAACTTGAGGAACACAGAACTGGCAGAAAATAGAGGAGCAGTGGTTGTTGGAAATGTGGGGTTTGGGAAGACGGCGATCATTTCCAAGTTGGTGGCGCTGAGCTGCCACGGAAGCCGCATGAGGCAAATTGCTTCCAACAGCCCCAGTTCATCACCGAAAGGTATGTCCACACTTAACTTCTTGTCTGGTTTATTAATATAAGATAGATGGAGGAAATTGCTGTTTGGATAGACGGAAATTACCCATTTTCGTCAAGTTGTTCCAACTACTATTATTAGGTTTGTGATCATATGTTCAGTGAATTATTTGAATACTTCATGTATCATAGTGTGTATTTGGCTATCCTCTGGGCTGAGACCAGTGTTTCCTGACATCCTCCTGAGCTGCAACCCCTCTCTCCCTCTTTATGTAGGCAGAGGTGGGGCCGTGAGGCCTGATCACGTGTCCTAAGGGATTCTTGGTCCTAAGACCATGGGGCTGGACTCCGGGCAGAACAAGCCAGACAGAGTCTACTATAGAATTCTTTTGTACTCTGTTCACCACAGACTTTGTATTCTATACTGGATTTACTAAAACTATAAACACTAAGTTAGATATGGCATAGAGTAGCCAAATATTTGACTGTTCCCTGCTTATTTCATATGCAGTAACCCTATTAAAAAGAGAATGTCTCTAAACATGGTGAATAAGAACAGGCGAGCCATGTAAGATTTTTTTAACCCAAAAGAATTTAATAAAGGAAACTGGAAACAGTGGTTCTCCAAAGAGGGGAAACTGGGTGGGTGGGAGTTGGGTGGGGGACTTGTGCTCTCTTTTGGACCTTTGAATTTTGGACCATGTTCACTCTTTACCTCCAAATACTCTCTAGGGCTAATCAAGAAATACGTTCAGTATCCCACCCTACTCCTGTGCTGATGCAAACATGAAATGGGTCTTTTCTCTGCAGCCTTGGACCCTGCCCAGGACCTTCCTTTCACTCCATTGCTTTCACCGAGTTCTTCTACAAGTGCTTCCAGCACGGCGAAAACTCCTCCTGGAGCTGGCTCTGGTACTCCTGAAAACCAGAGACCAAGAGAGGATGCGGTGAAATACCTCGCTTCTAAGGTAACCTGCTCTTGTTTTATGGGAGCCTTCCAGATAGAGAGAGTGAGTGTTCTAGTTTGGTTTCTGAGAAGTGAAGAGGAAAAGGAATCTTAAAACAGAGACAGCTGCCTAATGCTTTTGATAAAATCGTGATAAAGTACACCAAATAAAAGATGTGAAAAAATAAATATCTGTCTTAAGACATTGGCAGTGGACCTCTTATACAATGGATTGAAAGAGTTCCTCAAAGCATCAGAAGACATCTGTGTCCTCGCCACAAATCCATCCTTACAAGCACGCTCTTTCCTTAATTTGATGTGTGAGCAGGACTTTGGGAGCTTTTAACCAGACCCAGACCTCTTCTGCCTGTACTCTGTTGCCTCGGGCCTTTGACTCCTGCATCTTTCTGTCGGAGGTTTCTTGTGAAGTTGTAAAAAAAACACTTTGGCTGACTTTCCCTTCCTTAATTCATGGTCATCAAGGTCCTTCTGAAATTTTCCTTCTGCTCAACATCCATCCCTGGTTCGTAAGCCACCCTCCCGCATTAAAGCAGTTACAGCTCTTGCCCTTGGCGAGCCATGCGGGTCTCCCTTGGCAACCGTGGTGTGAGTTGGTGGAGCTGGAGAACCACCAGAGATGGGCAGCGATGAGATGCACCTTGTGAGGAGACCCCAGGGGTGGGGCTGGTGCAGGGGAAGTGAGGCGAATACTGTTCTGCCTTAATATCATGCACGCATAATCACACATGCAACTGGAGCAAAAGCACTGCAAAACTGTGCTTATTCTTTTATCCTATAATACACTCTGGCAATGTAAATTCACTTTATGACATTTTTTTTTTTTTAAAACTCTGTGGCTCCAAATTGATTTTATGACCCCTATTGGGTTGCCAAGCTGCTTTTGTCAAACACCGTGCAAGACTGTGGTACTGAATGTCTCATGGTGGTTTGCACAAGCTCACAGAGTCCTCACCTGTGTCCCTGTTAATCTCTGTCCAGGTGAGAGTTGAAGAGCAGTCAGCTTTCCTGTGGGTGTTGATGATTAATTTGATCTAAACCAGGAGTCTCCTGCCAGTTCCAGGCTGGCCCGAGGAACGCTGCTGCACGTAGACTCTTGCTCCTTGCTTTTGAAGAGTCTGCAGCCCTGGGGTCTAATCCCAGATCTTTGATTGACTACCTGTCACCCTGGCGAGGCATTTACCCTCAGTGTCAGCTGTCCTCGGCCAGGAACTGTGGCTGGTGACCTTGTCCCCCATCCTGCAGGGGCTGGGATGGCCGTGACTCAGATGCTTCTGAAAAACACACAACCCTTCACACAAGTGTGTTTGCCCCTTTTTTGCCTTCCTTACCTCGTGCTTACATTCCTCCTTTCCTCCTCATTTGGGAGGAATTGGATTTTTCATTTATCTGCAGCATACCTCCCACTCATTCCCGAGACTTCTGCAGCTGACCCTTTCCTTGAGCCCCTCGTAACCAATAACCTGCAGCTGCCGCAGATCCCTGTGAGGGGACCGCTCCTCGTCCTCCCGGTACTTGGGCAGCTCCTCTCTCCTACTTGTCTCTTCACACGAAAGGCAGAAATTCGTGAATTTCTGATTTCCGTTCTTCAGATAACGTCCCTGTCGAACTGCACAGTGTCCCTTAACGAAATGTGGGTATGGGGGGTGGGGCTGAGGGCTTGAGCCCCCCTGCCAGCGGGGAAGAACAGCTGTGACTCTGCAGCCTGGGTTTCAGAGCCACCAACTTTATCTTCTACCTTTGGGCTCAGCAAAGGGATTTCCTAAAGAGGTGCTGCTGCTCTTGAGACCAGAAATGCGATCTCTGTGTGAAGATGGCACTTTTTTTTTTTTTTTTTTTAAGAGACTGGGTCTCACTGTCGCCCAGGCTAGAGGGCAGTGGCACAATCATAGCTCACTACAGCCTTGAACTCCTGGGTTCAAGCCATCCTCCTCCCACCTCAGCCTTCCAAGTAGCTAGGACTACAGGTGCATGCCACCACACCTGGCCTGGATGTTACTTTTTAATGTCCAGGACATTGGGATGGCTTGGAATTGCTTTGCAAGCCAGGATAGGCTTTAGGTTTTGTGAATGACTTTTTATTAATTTATATTTAGTACAGAGTAACTTGTGCTTATTTTTGTGCTAATCAAGATGGCTTTGTGGATGCAGTTAAAGGTCTGCAAAGCACACAGATGAAGGAAGGGATAAATGGATCGATTAAGCTAACTAAGGACTTGGTCCTGGGGAATGGAAGCAATGTATCCTGTTATCCCAGCGAGCGGCCAGAGTTGTGTTCCTGCTTGAGATCAGAGACGGAGCTGTGTGAAGAGGGTGAGGTGACGCTGACGGCTCTGCTTCCCCCGTAGGTGGTGGCCTACCACTACTGCCAGGCCGATAACACGTACACGTGCCTGGTGCCCGAGTTCGTGCACAGCATCGCGGCTTTGCTCTGCCGGTCCCATCAGCTGGCCGCCTACAGAGACCTTCTGATAAAGGAGCCCCAGCTGCAGAGCATGCTGAGCCTCCGATCCTGTGTGCAGGACCCAGTGGCAGCTTTCAAGAGGGGAGTGCTGGAGCCGCTCACAAGCCTGAGAAACGGTACCTCGGAGCAGCCCCTAAAGCCCCTCTCTCAGTAGTGGTGCGAGACACCCAGGTGGACCTCAGGAGGAGGGTGGTCAACTCAGCCCTGGGGTAGAAGTGAGGATGGGCGGGGAAGGATGTGGAACCATCAGTGCCCATCTGGTCCCCTTCCTCAGATCTCCCCGAGGTCCCTCCTTATCACCCCCCACCAATGGTGTAGTGTTAAATGAAGCATCCCTGATAAGAATGAACTCCACAATTCAACTGTTCCAAAGTAGCCAATTGGTAACTCGCAGCTCTTAAGATGATTTGCTCCCTTAGAAGACTGTTGCCTACGTCTTTTGTACTCTTAGATATCAGGGAATAAGTGGATCATTTGGGAGAGTTTTCCAGCATGTTTTTTTCATGGCCTCCGCTCAGTTGAGTTGAAACCTGAAGTCATTTCTAGAGGTTTCCATTAGATGTTTTTTTTGCCCCTGAATATTCTGTAACATAGGGGATGTCAGTGACATGTGGGCCCTTCAGTTTTCTGTCCTTTCTCCCCTTTGTTCCTTACCTTTTGAGCTAGTTTCTTTACCTGCCCACACAGCACTTCTGCCAGAAGGTGCCAGAGAGAGAGAGAGTGAAACAGATGTCATTTCTCCTCCCTTCTCTGGCCTGAAAGTTGGCACTAATGAATGGAATATTAGCTTTAGGCTCGTGGGAAGGAGCCCTGTTGTGGGGTCCATGAAGCAGAGCTCTCTCCACCATGTGGTTGTGTGGCTTGGGCCGGACAGTGAGCCCTGGCGGGGACGGAGAACCAGTTTGCCTTACCTGGAATCCACTGTGGACTTCTAAGGGGGGACCTGGTGTCTTTTCCAGGTCTGGTCTCTACGTGTTAATTGTCTTTGCTGTCACCCAGCCCGTGACGGTGGTTTGTAAAGCGCTGACTGTGTTACATACGTGGCCGAGGTTCTGCTGATGTGTGAAATGCAGCGTGTTTCTGTTCTGTGAGAAGTGGGTTTCTTTTGGCTCCGTGCTCCAGTTTTCATTATGAATTTAATAGAAAATATGCTTCTGTGAAAACCATTTCTTGTGCCATATGTAAACCTTTTTAGTTTCTCCTAACACTTAAACTGTGCATTAAAATACACTGGGTGGTGCCATCTTACAGATACGTATAATTTCTTAATTTGAAAACATTATTTTATCCTTTAGAGCAGAAAATTCCTGAAGAAGAATACATTATTTTGATAGATGGCTTAAACGAAGCTGAGTTTCATAAACCTGATTACGGAGACACACTTTCTTCATTTATTACGAAAATTATTTCTAAATTTCCTGCGTGGTTGAAGTTGATTGTGACCGTGCGAGCAAATTTTCAGGTAACAAAAGAATTCTCAAATCTCTTTCTAAGTCCCCGTGTTCCAGTTTTACAGTGATGTAAATACTGATAACTTCAGCTACTATAAACCATTTAGCCGCTGAATTGAAAACTGTTAGGAATTTGAAAAACCAGTCCACAGAGCCCCACATGGGTGAAACTGTGACCTTTTTAGCCTCAGGCTTATTTATTAAGATGTCTTGTACCTTTACTTCTCCCATGTTGACGTCTAGCCAGGGTCACCATCGTGCAGTGTGCGAGGTTGTCCGAGGAGTCTGGCCAGTGGGTCTGCTAGAGTTGAAAGGTATTCCTGCTGGTAGTTATTTGCATGGGTTTGCAGTGGGGCTGTGTGGGGTTTTTTTGAAGGGAAAAGTGAAGGATGAAAGAGATTTTAAGGCCTATTGTGGGAGGTCTGTTTTTTCATAAGACTTAAACATGAGGTAGTATTCGCAGCCCAGTGGGGCAAGAGTGAATTTTTCCTTTTTCTATCTTCCCCCTCATTTGAACCCTAAAATTGTTTGTTAACCATTGACTCCCTCTACACCTGAACTTTTCCAGTATAAAGACATTTATTAGCACCACGCTCTAACCAACTGAGCTATCCGGCCACTCATAAGACATTTAGACATTAGATTTTGAATCTTGCTCTTTTTATGATAGTTATTTTAAAATAGCATTTGGGTGGGGTTTTTTTCTCATTAAAACTGGAATTAGACCTCAGTTGAACTTGATGTTTTCTGTTTTGGACATTTGATTTGTACACTTTTCAGCCATTTTTGACACAGTAAGCATAATCTGACAATCAATAGAGCACAGGGACCAGGAGTCTTTTGTTTCACTTCCCAACTGTGTATGTTTTCAGAGGTTCAGTTAGCATCCATGTAAAATGGGAATAATTGTGTTCTGCCGTCTTCCTGCAATCATTGCATTACATGAGGACACACACACTTAAATACTTCAAAAATTATAGTGGGAGGTTAAAAAAAAAGCAGGCGAACCTCTTCTGTTAGGTGTCAGATAGTGCTTATCTTTGGAATGGGGGAGAGAGAGGAAGGGCATGCAGGGCTTCTGGGACTGGTGACGTTCTCTGTCTGCGTGCTGGTTACACAGGTATATTTGACTCTGAAAATCAGTGACACTGTGCAATTATGGTTTGCGTACCTCTGTGTGTATGTTATACTTCAATTTAGAAGTTTACTTAAAAAAAAAAACAAAAAACAATTTAAAAAGTGATAGCATGCTATGCCAAAATAGGCACCTGTCACTGGGGTACAGCCCGGGGCCAGTCTCAGACTTCTGCTTGGGTTACATAGCCCAGTATTTGATGCACAAAGAGGGATGCCTCTTATCTCGGCGTCTGGCCATGTTCTTGGATGTGCGGTGTTGGTGTGTATGGCCAGTTGCACAGTGTAAGGACTGTGGGTGTTAGGTCACTCTCAGGGTCTCGCTGCACCTGCTGGTACCGGCCTAGCTGCCACTGCTGCTTGGGGCTCTTACTCTGCTCGCCTGGCTCCGAGTCCTCGGGTGAGGGCCTCGGGAGAGACTTTACTGATTCAATCTCACATCAGGGTTTCTTTCACATAAGCTTTTTATCTTCACCTTATCCTATTACACGTTTTAATATGAAACAATGACTCCCTGTAATTCATGAAAATCCTCCTTGAAAGAAAACTAGTGAATCTGGTTTGAAATGCTGCTAACATAAAAAAGGAATCTCTATGGAGTGACACTGCAGGGTTTTTTTCTGCCCCCCCCCCAGGAAATCATAAGTGCGCTGCCATTCGTCAAGCTTTCCTTAGATGATTTTCCGGACAACAAAGACATCCACAGCGACCTGCACGCCTATGTCCAGCACAGGGTCCACAGCAGCCAGGACATCCTCAGCAACATCTCCCTGAATGGCAAGGCCGATGCTGCCCTCATCGGGAAAGTGAGCAGCCACCTGGTGCTGCGGAGCCTTGGCTCCTACCTGTACCTCAAGCTCACCCTGGACCTCTTCCAGAGGGGACACTTGGTCATCAAGAGCGCCAGCTACAAGGTGGTGCCCGTGTCTCTGTCGGAGCTCTACCTGCTGCAGTGTAACATGAAGTTCATGACCCAGGCTGCCTTCGAGAGAGCACTTCCGATTCTCAACGTAGCCCTTGCGTCCCTCCATCCCATGACAGACGAGCAGATCTTTCAGGCTATTAATGCTGGCCACATCCAGGGGGAGCAGGGGTGGGAAGACTTCCAGCAGAGGATGGACGCCCTCTCCTGCTTCCTCATTAAGAGGCGAGACAAAACCCGCATGTTCTGCCACCCGTCCTTCAGGGAGTGGCTCGTCTGGAGAGCGGACGGGGAAAACACAGCCTTCCTGTGTGAGCCCAGGTACGGCAGGGAACCTCACGCACAGCTGGGGAAAGGATTGCAAATGCGGTTCACGTGTTTTAATGGAAGGACAACCCAGATTAAATACCTCAGTTTTACTTTTTTATTTTCTTATTTTCCCCCCACTTTGGCAGAAGGAGGAGCAATGGGAATTCTCTCTGCTTGTATACACAAGGTGCCTTCCTTCAACTGCTAGGATTTTAGGACTGCCCTGTATATGTGGATGAAAGAGAAGCGAGGCAGGGCCTGGCGGGTAGTTCGCCGCTGCCCGTTCTCTCACAGATCCCTGTCTCCCGCGCCCAGCTTTGGCAGGGCTCACGTGGGAAAGCGTGAGATGGGCTGCAGGGAACGCAGGCTTCTCTCCAGGTGTTGACCTGCGGGTCTCTGGACTGTCTCGGGCCCTTAGCACTGCTGCTCTCCTGCCACCTCTTAAACATGTAGTGACTTGTCCCAGGGATCAGACTTATCTGTGGGCCCAGAGGGAGCACCGTGACCCAACCTGAACGCCTCGTATGTTTGCAGTTCCGCTTGGTGTGGCAGACTGGGCTGGGCCGGGATGTGTTCTGCTCACTGCCTGGGCTGTTTGCATCGCGGGAGGGTGGGGGAGCGAAGCCTGTCTGTGGTGTGGCCTGGTAGCAGTTAGGGTGAGAGGTGGGCAGTTCGAGGGTGCGGATGTTTTTAGATAAGGGTTCGCTCAAGCCTCCACTGCTGCCTGGCCCTGGCCTTGGCCTACACCTTTGCTGTCTTGAAAGGCTTCTGCTCTCTGTAAGTCAGAATTGCCCCTACTTGAGTAACAAGGGCTGGCAAGCTGCTTACTGTCCCCTAAGAACTGTAGTGGGCGTTTGACCAGCTGCTGGGGCCCGGAGTTGAAGAGATGAAAAGTACTTGCGAGCCTGGAAGCCACCTTCCGCCCCATGAATATTGACCCACCATTGACCTAGTAGATCCAGCTGCTGTTTCCTGTTGTAGCTGTTGTCATTTTCTTAAGTGACACTGGACTGAAGGTTTGTTGTTATCTTTTGAACCTCGTTCGGGGCAATAAACTCTAGCATCCAGGTTATTTAGCTAGACCATAATAGGTTGGTGAAACGCATGCTGTGACATATCTAGCCAATCAGATTATTTTCTAGGAAAAGTCCAATCCTTTCCTAGGAAGGTAGGCTGTAGTTGAGTTTGTAGAGACATAAAAACAAATCAAAAGACTTCAGCAGAGGTTGTAGGTTTGTTACTGGGTTTGAGGCTGAAGTAGCTGGACTATAGTCTTTGTTAAGCTCCGCTTCATTTTGGGTAGGCAGGCTGTTAAGGTAACCCAGCCTAGGGCAGAGCTGAGAGTGGGCGACTAATGGGCCAGTATTAGCACCTGCTGTCCTGAGTGCTGCTGTGTCCTCACGCAGTGGGGACATCCCCTGGGGCAGGGCCTGGAGTCAAGAGAGGCATCAAGAGTGCAAAATTTAAGGAGGGTGCTCACCTCTGGGGCGGTACCAGTTGGCATTTTCCCAAGAGAATACATAGAGTGGTGTAAAAAGGAAGCTACTAGATTCAAATCGATAGCAGTTTTCAAGGACCCCCTTTGTGTAGAGTGCTTTGGCAGATATTGAAGTCCTGGGGCAAGGCCCCTCCTCTCCAGGGCTTCCTGCCTGGGGCGGGTGAGTCAGGAAGTGGCTGGGAAGGGGCCAGGCTGCATGTGAGGCTTCGGGAAAGGGGAGGCGATTTCTGTAAACTGTTTCTTATGTGTGGTGACATTTGGGTTAGGTTTTGAAAGATGGTAGCATTTCTTCTTCCACCCCAAATAGTTGTGTTTTTGCTCTAATTATAGAGGGAAAAATGGGAGAAAATTCCAGCTCCCATAGTCAGTGACAGTTAACTTTTTATTTCTGCCTCTTTCCACGGCATTTTTTTCCTTTTTTCCATAATTGTTTAAAAATTCTACCTGGAGCCATGCCCAAGAAGCCTTGAGCAAGTGGACTCTTCACAGCATTTTAAACGTTATACAAATCATCATTTCCCTCTTAGAATTCTTGTCCTGTTTTCTAATTTTTACTTTTTTGCTTAACACATCATAGGCATCCTAGCAAATCTTACAAAAGTGTCATTTTCATTTTTCACGGATATGCAAACCTCCTAGTAGGCAAGTTATAACGTACTTCACGATACCCTTGTTGGACCTTTAAGTTGTTTCTAGGTTACTTACAAACATGAAAACCTATAGTGAACATCTTGGTGCCTTACAGATCTGGATTCACATCCTTACTCCATTGCTTCTTGTGTATTTCCTGTGCACAAAAATCCTCCAAGCCTTACTTCCTTATCCATAAACAGTATGGGTATCTTCTCACTGAGTGACAGTGGCTAATTAAGTAAGATCTTAAGAGGATCTGCTACCTCCCTTCCTTCTTTCCTGTCTTCCCTCCTATTTTTGATTCTTCCCTGGGTTAGAATTCCAGAAATAGAATTATGAAGTTAAAGAATAGTTTTCCGAGTGTTCATTCATATCACCTAGACTTAAGAATATTCACATTTGCAATACTTGCTGCATCTGTTGGGTTTTTTTTTTTTGTGGAAGTATGTTAAATAACATGTTAAAAATACAACATCTTACTTTAAATCAATTTAATGTTACAAACATGACGTTTCATGTTAAATAATTGATTATACATCTCAAAAAGGAAGGATGTTTTCTTAACCACAATACCATCACCACACCTAAAATATTAATAGAAATTCTTCAATATCCCAAAATATTTAGCTATGCTCGAATTTCTCTTTTTTTTTTTTTAGTATGTTTAAATCAGGATCCGGAAAGTCCATAAAATGCATTTGATTGTCTCTCTTTTTAGTCTGTAGTTTCCCTCCTCCATTTTGTCCCCACTCCTTCCCTGTCCCACAATTTATTTGTTTAAAAAGGGCAGCTGGGTAGTTTGTCCTGTATAATTTTCCGTAGTCGGAATTTTGTACCCTCGTGTTGTTTTTTCATGTGTTCCTCTCACCCCTGTTTCCTGTAAACTGGTAGTTAAATCTAGAGGCTTGATCAGATTTTATATTTTTATTTTTTTTGCAAGGATACTTAATAGGTGGTGGTGAGTACTTTTCAGGAGGCACATGGCGTCTTTTTTATTCATTTTTTTTACTGATACACATTAGATGTACATATTTTTGGGGAACATATGATAATTTAATACATTCGTATAATCAAATCAGTAATAGGATATCCATCACCTTAAATACTTATCTTTTATGCTAGGAACATTCAAATTATTCTTCTCTAGCTGTTTTCAAATGTAGAGTAGGTTAACGTTAACTAGTCACCCTACTGACCTGTCGAGCGCCAGGTCTTCTTTCTTCTATCAAAGTGTGTGTACCCACATAACATCGTAATGTCTCTCTGGGGCACTAGGAGCCGTTGATGACCATTCGCTGGATCCAGCAGTCCCCTAGGGTTTCACAAGCACTCTTAGATAATCTAGAACGACCTCCCATCTCCTCTTTCCCCAAGCATTAACTTGAGGAGTGACTGGATAGGGTATTAGTATGCGGAACAAGGCTGTCGGAGACAGGAGGAGCTGTCGAGGGCAGCGCGTCAGAACAAGCAGGCCATGTTCTGGCAACAGCAAATCTGGTTTAGAGCTTTTGTCATGAAGAGAAAAGTGGGAAGAGCCAGCAGAAGGCTGGACAGGAGTGTGGAGGGCGCAGAGTGTGCAGGGTGTGGAGTGTGGGGACCACTGTCCCGGTCAGGAGTAGGGACCTGCTGGACCGAGATTGTAGAGGCAGTGGGATGGAGACAGGTCTTGCTGACGTAAGATAGCTGGAAGGCCTGGCCTGTGAGCAGAGTCTCGGAGGAGGAGCCATAAATGACTTCAAGCCCCAGAAACAAGGCGTGGCATTGCTCTTAGGAAGGTAAGAGAGATAGGCAGTGGGAGCAGGTTTTATGGGGACGGAGCTGCCTTTGGTTTTCAGCAGTTGAGCTTGTGGGGTAGCTGTCTCTCCCGGGCAGACAGGGGCAGGTCAGGTCTGAGGTTGGAGAAGACGGCAGTTAAGGATGCGGCATCATTGACAGAGAGGTGATTGGCACAACTTGGTGTGGACGCCAGCGTAGTTAGAGGAAAGAGAGTGCTGGGCTTTCAGAGCATGGAGGATTTCAGGGAGGGAAGTTAGGGATGTGAGTGTTGCCAAGAGGTGAAGGAAAATAAGGATTAAGAGGAAGCCATTGGATTTTTAGTGTGGGAAGAGGGTCCCGGCTCCTTAGGAGACCCTGGCCATCGGGTTTGAGGCGTGAAAGAGGAGAGAGCCCTTGTCCCAGGATGGGAGGTGGAAGGGTTGAGAGGTTTCAGATTGAGAGTAGGGAAGGTTTTTTGTTTTTAAATAACACGAGATTGGGACATTGTTGAAATCATCGTATAGACAGTGTGGGGAAAGACAGTCCATAAAGACGGAGGAATTGGAAATGTGGGGAGGGAGAAATGGGGGCTAAGTGAGGGACGTTGAGTCTGCTCACAGCACCAGGTTAGCTGAATTTTATCTTGTCTGCACACGTCCCCTCCAGTTGCTAAGAACTCCTCAAGGGAAGCACCTTGCATCACCCCCGCTGGGATGATACACGTCAAGCATGGTGCCCATTATAAGGTATAGATGTTAATGAGCAAAGGAGGTGCCATGTTACGCTGGTGAAGAGCACAGGCTCTCCTGTCTGGCAGACTTTGGTTTAAACCTCTGCTCTGTCATTTACCAGCCATTTGTTCTTGGACAGATTACTGAACCTGTTCAGGCCTCTGTTTCCTCCTGTAAACACACTGGGAATCATAATACTTAGTGATCACAGAGTGGTACAGGTAAATGAGATAATTCAGACAGCTTTCTGCATCTTGATACATGAACTCTTTGGAAAATGTAGACTCATGAATGCAGGTGGTCGGAGAGGGGGCACTTGGTCTCAAGACCAGGAGGGCAGGAGTGCAGGTGTGGAGCAGTTGCGTGGGGAATTGGCTCTTCAGGGTGGGAAGCCAAGTGCTCAGCTGAGAGCCCAGCCACCACGAGGGGTGTGGTCACCTCCCTGTAAGGGCGAGCCCTGGTATTTAGTGTGCCTTTGTGGTGCACACGGCTGGTATGGCCACAGAGCTCAGCCAGCTGGGACACTGAGGGGGACTTAGCCCATGGATGGGAGAGTGGACCCCACCACAGTGTTCCGGGCCAGACTGAACCCTAGGACCAGCCCGAACCCTAGGACCAGCCCGCAGAGACTGGGGAGGGCTTGGGGGCCTGGAGCACCACAGGTGACTGAGAGCCATTTCCGTGGGAATAAGGGGGCCTGAGAGGGGAATCCCAGGCTTGAGTTTGGGGAGGTGGAACATGTCCAGGGGACCCCCGGGTAGGTGCTTATGGGAGAGCTCCAGACAATTACAAGATGCTGGACAGGACACTCAGTGTGCAGCGTGGCCTTAAAGGTCATGCCCTCCCCTGTAGTGTAAAAACTAACTTGGTCTCTACCTGCCTTGATTTCCTCTTCTCTAATGTGGTTTATAATCTGTTTGAGAAGCAGACATGCATCTGGATGGATAAAGACAGTTTAAATGATGATTGCTTTTAATCCTCTACAGTAAACTAGCAACTACTAGGAGGATTCTTTTTTAAACGTGTGTGTACACACACACACACACACACACACACTCACAACAGCTCACAGTTGTCAGGTTGATAGAAGGGAAAATACTTACATTGCACAGAAGTCACTGCTGTCAGAGCAAGTAACCCTTTGTATCTTTTCCAAACTGGCCCAGACAAAGGCAAGGACTCCACAAGGAGACAGGATGCACCTACAGACGTGGGGGGCAAACGGGTAGGACGGTCCCTCCATGAGAGTTGGGGGGAAACACCGGTGTCAGCTGAATGTCCACCACGTGCCCAGCCACAGCAAACCCACTCATGCATCTTACCTTGTTTCCCCCACAAGAACCTGGGTTCCAGCCAAGGCAAGCAGTCTAGGCCTTTCTGATCTTAAGCTGTTGCTAAGCGTGGCCTCGTTTTTCTTTCCTTCCCGTTGCAAGGCCTTGACCTTTGGCCCAGGTCTACGCGATGGTGATTATCCTGAGGGGCTGGGCCCGGGCATGGCTCTGCTCCATCCCTCTGCTCATTCATCCGTCCAAGAAACACATATTTGAGCGTTTACTAAGTGTTGGGACACTTTGCTGGGCATTGTGACTATACCTGTGACTTAGACAAGGCCCTTAGTCTCACAGGGTTTGCTTTTTTGTGGCATGCATAAATCAATACATAAGATTTATTGCTGAGTGATGAATAGAGTTGGGGGTTCCAAAGACAAAGACCTGCCCTGTCCTTGGGCTTCAGTGTGAGATGTGCCACGGAGATAACGGACCCCAGAAAAGGCCCTTCAAATGACTGGAAATATAAGCAGCACTTGCCACCTTGTGCAGAGACGCGCGTGCGCCCACTCACTCACCCGAGGGTCTGCCGTGTGGCGGGACAGGCTCTTTCGTGATGGGCCTTTGTGTTTCTTCCCTAGGAATGGGCACGCTCTCCTGGCGTTCATGTTCTCGAGACAGGAGGGCAAGTTGAACCGCCAGCAGACCATGGAGCTTGGCCATCACATCCTGAAGGCACACATTTTCAAGGTGAGACACACACCAGCGTGAGGAAGGATTTCTTTGTTGCCGTTTGCAGGTTTTGGTTTTGTAGATGCTAGACAGCTTTGTCAGCTGCCCTCCACATGCCTCCTCCCAAACCACCTCCTCCCCGCTCTCTCAAAGTAACCACTGTTCTCACTTAGCCTGATCATTTCCTTGCATTTCTTTATAGTTGATCCCCCAAGTGTGTTTCTACATGCTATGGTTAAGTTTTACTTTTCCCCCTTTATATCTCTTAGTTTCTATTCATCTAAATGTTCCACTTCATCCTTTACTGTTTTATTTCCTTGTTATTTATTTGTCCCAGAACCTGAGTTCCTTGACCTATGTAATTTCACACCACCTGGATTTTTTCTTTTTTTCTTCTTCTTTTTTTTTTTTTGAGACAGGGTCTTGCTATGTTGCCCACGCTGGTCCTGAACATCTGGATTCAAGCAGCTGAGACTATAGGTGTGTGCCACCACACCTGGCTCAGGTGGTGATATTCTAATTCTATCGCTTATTCTTCTAATTTACTTCCATAAAGAGAAGTTTTCTCATCTGCCACCTCTGTCCCCAGGCATGCAGTTCATGCAGCAAAGGCAGACTGAGTCCTTGACCTTCGGTTTTAGGTAGTGCGGGCTCGTGGGTCCAGGTGTTCTTTGTGGGCATTGCCGTGCCTTCAGCATGTGTCCGCACCCTTCGGGGCAGACCTGCTTTCAAACTGAGGCTGCAGGTGGGAAGGAACCACTCAGGCAGATATGTCTCTGATTGTTTCCAGGGCCTCAGTAAGAAGACAGGAATCTCTTCGAGCCACCTCCAAGCCCTGTGGATCGGTTACAGCACCGAGGGGCTGTCTGCCGCCCTCGCCTCTCTCAGGAATCTCTATACTCCCAATGTGAAGGTGAGCAGCCGTCTGTGCAGAGAGCCGAGCTCAGCCCCGGCTGCCTCTCCAGTAGTCCTCGCGCTGGGTGATGGCGCGAGGAGGTGGAGGAGCGTCTGATGATGCCCTTCTCTGATGTAAACTGTGCAGGCTTAGATGCTCTATTACACATTCTCTTCTAGACGTTTAGCTTTTCCCTGGCAGGAATGTGCGGGTGACCAGGGGCTGCTCTGTGGGCAAGCGGGAACTGTTTCAGAGCAGATGGGATAAGGAAGCAACTCACAAAGGAAACCAAAGGTCAGAGAGATTTCCCGGGGAAAACAGATTTTTAAAGTGTCCTGGGTTACTAATCTGAACCATCTCCTTAGCATTCATGGGACATTAAGCACTGATGAATGACACAGAAATGGGTACATAGAAGATCCATGACTGCAGGTTTTGTGCACACGTGTATTTCTGGACAGGGTATCCGGGTGGCCCACTGCTGAGCCAGGAACTTCTTCACTCCTTGGTCAGTGGCTGTCACATCATGATGTTCTGCTCTGCTTTTTAAGATAGATTTTTCCTCATTTAATGCAGTCTGAGAATCTAAAGCACACAGAGGCCATGTATCCAGTTAAGGCCACAAAGAAGGTTGGTGTCCAGGCTGTTCAGCCCCAGCCCTGACGCGCCCAGCTGCCTGTGGAAGCTCCAAGGCAGTTACCAGTGCGCTGGGTCTTCCCCCTCAATTGCTTCTGTGAAAATGATCATCCTGTCCCCTCTCGGTACAAGGGAGGCCCAGCGTGGTCATCCGTGAGGGACCAAGCGAAGCCTTGGCTCGGGGTCTCCAGGTACCCGTCTTTCACATTCGCTCACGTGTGTTGATCAAACCCACCGAGGAAGGGGGCCACATGCCGCAGAGATGGTGCTGTGCGGACGTTGGTGGAGTCCTCTTCGTGGCTCTCCTCCCCTGCTGTCCGCACACCTCGCTCGGTACCTGCGCTTTGCATGAGTGTCTGGGTCTGGGTCTTGCAGAGTGCTTCCCTGGGTGTGTCTGGCGAGACGTGTGCTCTGCCCCCGTCTCTGTCGTCTTGGTGTGTGTGGAAGGCTGAGGGTGGCAGGGGGCACTTAGCAGGGCTCTGGGTCCGGGGGCTGACGGGCAGAGGGCACGCTGGGTTTGAGCCTCCGCTCGCCTCTGTGGCTGGGTGTCCTCCTTGGGCAGAGCACAGCTCTGGGGCCGCTCATGGGGACCCTGTGCTCTGTCCTGCGCTATGCCTGCTCCTTTGCATGTTTTTGCTCATGCTCCAGACTTGTAGGTTTGAGTGCTTGTGTCTCCTAAACCCTACATGCAAGTTTTTGTAGGGGTGATGGACGGGAAGCCATTTTTTATAGCTAAGGAGAACTAACTCCAAGCTGTTGCTCCTGATCAGAGGGAACCTGTGCTTTCTAGGTGGAATTACTCTAAAAGAAAGATAGAAGAAATGGCCCTCAGTTTAGATTTCACATAATAAAAAAGTTGTATTAAGAATTTTTTCATTTAAAGGTTTTTTTTGTTTGTTTTTTTAAGACAGATTCTTGCTCTGTTGCCCTGGCTAGAGTGCAGTGGCATCATAATAACTCACAGCAACCTCAAACTTCTGGGCTCAAGTGATCCTCCTGCCTCAGCCTCCCAAGTAGTAGCTGGGACTACTGCGGCCACCACACTTGGCTAATTTTTTCTATTTTTAGTAGAGATGGGTCTCGCTCTTCCTCAGGCTGGTCTCAAACTCCTGGCCTCAAGTGATCCTCCTGCCTTGGCCTCCCAAAGTGCTGGGGTTACAGGCATGAGTCACCATG
>RJWJ010006777.1:0-60918 GCA_004363605.1 Indri indri | reverse complement strand
TGAACTCATGGATTTTATGTATGTGTTCTAATTAATTTTAATCATTATTCTCACCGACGTTCAAATTATCTCAGTTGACTAGTGGGCTCCTCAGTCTCTTTGATGATTCCAATAGTCTTTGTTAGTAGCTTCACTGCTTTCTGTGATGACAAAATGTTCCGGGCTTATCTTACATATTTCCTGACCTAGATATAAAACCGGCCACTATTCCAAGATGCCCTAGTTCCTTTTAGTAAAAAAAGGTATTTAGCAACCATAATTTGGGTGCTAGAGGTGCTTGCTGCTACCAGGTGGGTCACTGTTTCTAAGCTATGTCAGGGGACCAAGGTAGAAAAAAAAATTTTTTAAAGAAAAAATACATGAAGCTCATTCAGACTCTTCTAATTCTTGAGTACAGGTTTTTATTTAACCACGCTGATTTTACCTGTCTCTCCATTTTCCAATACTGAAACTCCCAGTTTTCAATAATGGCAACATAATTATACATTTATTTTATCATATACACTTATATCTATAAACATTCATACCTGTGTTTATATATAAAGTAAATACTACAAAAATATGCCAAAATGTTAATAGCAGTGGGATAAGGGATGATTTCATTTTTTCCTTTTAATCCATTTCTGCATATTCTAAATTTGTATAATAAATATTGATAATCATAAAATTAAAAAATAGTAATCTTACTCAAAAATTCCAGTTGGTTTACCAATCTTCAAGCTCCCAAAACTACTATTCCTTTAGTGGGTACACGTAATTCTTTGAAGTCTATTATATAAACCCTAGCCTTAGGATCTCCAAATCCTACCATAGGATACCACTGCTCCCCATACCAAATACCCACAGCCCCTGAAAATAAAAAGTAAAATTACTTACATCTCTCACAGATACTGTTTCTTCTACTATGATCTCCATCTCTGTACCAGGTTGAACATCA
This sequence comes from Indri indri, assembly GCA_004363605.1. Taxonomy (NCBI): domain Eukaryota; kingdom Metazoa; phylum Chordata; class Mammalia; order Primates; family Indriidae; genus Indri; species Indri indri. The sequence continues at coordinate 59,981 of RJWJ010006777.1, read as the reverse complement.
CTCCCCATCGCGAAAAACAGGAACAGCTAAGATCAAGACAGAAGTATGAATGCAATTTAATCTGAATTAAAAATTCAATAAATGTATTATTTACTTTCAAGAAAGTAAAAGTAAAGCCAAGGGTCCATGAAACTTTAATAAAAATTTCAAAATATGTACAAACAAGACTATGTTGAGTAACTTAATGTTACAGTTTAAACAATAATTTCTCTTTCCTCCAAATGTAAAATGCTTCATTATTGTTTTTTACTAATAAATATTTCATGCATATGCTATTTCTTCTATGATTTCCATCTCTGTCTTAATCACTCCCCAAAGCAATTTTCAATTAATATACACAATTGAAATTAATTGTGTTTTTTCTCTGAGCCACTTGATTATGATTTTATTTTCTGCCTAGGGATTCCGTATGTTATAATTCCCAAGACCCCAAAGGAAAAATGTAAATCTGGTCTCTTGTCAGTTTAGTTCCTTATAGCCCTACGTTTTCTAACTCAACATCACTTGTCATGTTTCCCTCCTATCAGCTTCTTGCACTATTATTTGCTAGAGTTCAAGGGAAAGCAAATTAAAAGGGAAGTAGTTGGAAAACTAATTAAGTGAATCCACAAATCATGGGAAACCTGATATGAGTACAGATTACTCTGATACAGGCTATTAACAATTAGAATATCGTTATGACTTTTGGACTGAAATAAGTAGATTAACTAGGCAGGGCTTCTGGCAAGGTAACCTGACGATATCGAAAATGAACACTGATAAAGTCAAAGGGAAAGAGTCAAATAGCCGTGAGACTATTATATTATTGCAGAGTCATTAAGTCCAAAATCAATATACTGTATTTCATTAAATCTAAAATGCTAATGTTAGATTCATTATTTTCTGTACCACTAAAAAAAGAAAAAAAAAAAAAGAAACCAGTGTAGCTGTAACTGCAGAATGCCATGACTGTAAGATGCAACCTAATCTCACAGATATTAAAATGTGAAGGAAAGAAGGTACATCTCAGAATTTATGAAATATAGTGGTTGAAAGTGGTGGCACCCAATCTTAAAGATCCCTCTTAACAAAATTTTCACAGAAAGATAACCTTATAAATATGGTTTGGCATAATATTTTATATTTAAACACAGAGAACTATAAAGATGTATTCCTAAAATAAAATGTGTCATTAAATGAAAAAAATTTTTAGGGAAAAATACTATTACTGGAGTGGTTATGGTACTAATTATAAAATTAAGATGTTTTGGTTATGGAAAGTTGATTTTATTCTGACAGGTGAACTTATTTTACCTGAGAGGAAGTTGGTGCTTTTCCAAGACACAGGCCCAATGAACTCCGCATCTTCAATTCTGCTTCCTTCAAAGTATAACAGTCTGGCACTATAAAGAATTTTGGTAACATGATGAACACTGTTAATTCTTACCTCTCTAAGCAAAATAACAAGCTAAAATCAGTCATTCTTTGAAAATAGGGAATATCAAGAAAGCACGCACTATGGTTATGCTTGATTTTCTATTTCTATACTCTCATATTTATTCTTGTTCTCTGTATAATGCTAAGAAGCAGCTATGAAAGTTCTAGTTTCCTACTCAATAAAAACGACTTGTTCAAAGAGCTGCTGTTAATATGGACTAAAAGGCAGATATTCCGAATCGACCCATGAACGGTGGACTAGCTTCTTCCAAATTGAGATTGTGATTACCGTCAATAATAAGGCTTACACGTAACTAAATGAAGTCTAATGATAAGAGGTGTTACAGAGGTGAGAATCAAAGACTTTATTCCATAACTGGTATCACAATAAAATCAGCAAAACAAATGGAAAAGCTTTGAAAATAAAGCTAGAAAAATATAACAAGATCAAAACCATGACTAAAATGAGGATCAGATAATCAGAAAGATAGGTGTTTCATTTAGAAAACCAAAGTGTTTGTGTCTGGTTAAGGTTTTTTGTAACACATGAGTAAGATACCTAGATGGAAATATGCCTATAAATCAGTTTCTTAAAAGTTATTTAAAGAATGTTAGGTATTGGAAGCCATTATTTAAAGTAGAAGTCTTAAGGAAGACAGATGGGTATGAGTGTAGCCAGCTTCTGAAAGCTCCCAGAAAGACTTACCTGGGCAAAGCAGCTTCCCGTTTCTATCAATAGGTCTCAAACAGCTGTTCTCAGCTATGAATAAAAGGAAGTTGGTCAGGGCACCAAAGAAAATGAAAGAGAGCTACTCTATTGTGTTAATTAGCAGAAAGCTACAGTAAGCTGAAAAAAACAAAAGCAAAACCAAAACCAAAAAACCCCCCAACAACCAAAAAAACCCAAAAACCAAGCACAGGCACTCTTTGCTTTGCACAGTAGTGCAAGACTGTAAAAACACAGGCTGAAACTGCAAAGCAATCTTAATCAATGGAAAAAATTACAATTGTTCCATGAGTTTTAAAAATTTTTGTTAAAACATTTAAAACTCTGTTATACATGTATTGGGAAAAGAAAAAAATAGTAAAGCTGATATTTACATTGTAATTTAAAATACTAGACACTTTGAGAATTAAAATGTTTTCTTTGTAAAACACATATGAGGAGTGGTTTAAACAGGGCTTGCTTTCTTCTCATTGTATAGCTTTCCTATCCCCTGGCAAACTGTCATCCTCCTTTCTAAGTTTGGATCAGCTTCCATTAATTTAAATTTTGTGCGTTCAATGTCATGAAGTATCTTTGACAGCTCCTTTAATGTGAAGTTTCTACCAGCATCACTTCTGCTGGGATGTCTTCATCCTTTTCATTACCACTTTCCTCACTTATGTTGGTAAGTTCATCTTCATCAAATTGCTCAGCTGCGTATCTAGAGTCTCTCAAGCGACAGCAGTGTCAATAATTCCACAGGCAGCTGCTATTTCTATAATTCCATTCATCTTTGTTTCTCTGTGCGCTTTCTTCTTGGTTGGTCAATTCCCTGTTTCGATTATCCATTCTGGTAAAATGGCATGTGGGTTCATCACTTGGAGAAAAGGAGGCAACACAACTACACGCTTTGCTGTCTGTGCAGTGACCAACCACCAGCAGACTTGAAAGAAATGAAGTGCCTGGTCGCTGCTCACGGTGCACATCTGTTATCTATGTGGTCATCTGTGCACTGCGGCTAGCAGCCAATTGTGTACTTTATTCAGTTACTCACAGTTAGCATACCATGGTTGCTGAAATTTGAACCATGTTGCTGGGGGACTGATGTTATATAATCAAACCATGGTAACTAAACCTTGTGCATATCAGAATGCCTGTGTTTAAAATATGTTGGGTGATCTTATGCTTATTAAATGGATTAGGGCCAGCATGCACTATTTTTGAGTATGTAGATTCCTGGTTTGTGGGAAGGAGCACACCAGGTTTTCAGTCCAAACAGAATTCTTACAAAGAAGGACATAATTCTTACAAAGAATTATCGTAATTCTTACAAAGAAAGGGTTGAGCTTTCTGAACTGGCAAGAATGTCACGGGTTTTAGAAGTTCTAATTTTATTAGATCATGGAACAATCTTTCTGCGATTTCTGAGTTCAATATCTTATACTTCGGTAATATGAAGCTAGCATATAATTCTAATGTAAATTTCTCATCAACTGGAAGAGTTTATGAAAAGAGTTCCCCAATTTAAAAGGTGCTTTTAAAATACTGTCTCCTTAAAATCTTTTCACCTTCATTCAACAGGCATTTACTGTGTATCTTCCGTGCCAGGCACTGTCTGGAAACTGGCAATACAGCAGCAAGCAAAGCAGTTGGACTTGGCCCTCATGGAACCTTGTCTCATGGGGGAAGCAGATGTTAATGACACAAATAAAAAGGCAGTTACAGTGCCAAGTGATATGAAGGAAAAGTACAGGGTGTAAAGAGACTACAACATAGAGATTAACTGGGATTGTGTGGTCACGGGTGAAAGGAGAAGTAACATTTCAGCTGAGACCAAATGAACTGAAGTTAACAGATAAAGAGTGAAGGGAGGCTGGGCATGGTGGCTCACACCTGTAATCCTAGCACTTTGGGAGGCCAAGGCAGAAGGATTGCTTGAAGCCAGGAGTTTGAGACCAGCCTGGGCAACATAGTGAGACTCCATTTCTCCAAAAATTAAAAAAATTAGCCAGGCATGGTGGTACACACCTGTAGTCCCAGCTATGTAGGAGGCTGAGGCAGGAGGATCGCTTGAGCCCAGGAGTTTGAGGTTGCAGTAAGCTATGATGATGCCACTGTACTCTAGTCTGGGCAAGACTAGTCTGGGAACCCTGTCTCAAAAAAAAAGAGTGAAAGGAGAGAGTTCACAGCACTAAGAAGTCTCAGAGCTTGTGCACTGAGAAACTCACAGAAGTCAGCATGGAAAGTGTGTTGCGAACAAGCAGAAAAGTGGATTGCAATGAGGTTACAGGTATAGAGGAGTCAGATTATGCAGGTTCTTGCAGGCTAGTTTAAAGAATCAGCCTAAATGCAATAGAAAAGCACTAAAGGGCTTTGAGCAGAGGAGTGACAGGACCGCATGCACTAAAGATCACTTGCTATGTGAAGAATGGTTTGGAGGACAGCAAGAGTGGCAGAAAGGAGACCAGCTACAGGGGAAGACAGTGAACCACTTGTTATTAATAAACCATAGGCTTTTAATGAATTTTATTGAGTTATAATTTACTGGTAATAAAAGACATCCAGTTCATAGAGTTTGACAAATATAAACACCTGGCAACCAACAGCAAACTGAGATACAATTTGCATCACCCACTAAACTCCTGTGCCACTTTGTAGTTACTCCCTTACTCTTCAATCTTGATCTGCCTCCTGTAACTATAGCTGAGATTTTCTTTTTCTGAAATTTTGCATGAATGGCATCACACAGTATGTGCTCTATTTGCATCTACCTTCTTTCACTTGGCATAATGACTCTGAGAGTCATCTATGTTTTGCTTATGGTGGGACTAGTTCATTGTTTTTCAGCAATGAATAGTATCTATTGTTTGGATACAACACAATTTTCTCACCCGTTTTACTGCTCATGGACATTTGGATTGTTTCCAGTTTTGGGTTATGAACATTTATGTCTTTATAAGGGCGTATGTTTTAACTTTTCTTTAGTAAATATTTAGAAATAGAACTGGTAAGCAAATGTTTAAATTTGTAAGAAACAATCTAACTTTTCCGAGGTGACTGTACTATTTTATAATCTCATCAGCAATATATGGGAGTTCCAGTTGTTCCACATCTTCACTAATACTTGTTTTCTCAGTATTTTAAATTTTAACTGTTCCACTGGGTGCACAGCAGTGTGTCATTATAGTTTTAATTTGATTGCTAATGATACTGAGCATCTTTTCTTTCCCTAAACTTACTGGTCATTCACGGGTAGGTCTTAGTTTGTAAAGTGTCTGTTCGATCTTCCCAATTTAGGTTTGGTTGCTTGCCTTCTGATTAGGTTACAAGTATTGTTTTATATATTCTGTATTTAAGTCCACTATCAAATATGTGTTTTATAACTATTTTCTCCCAGTCTGTGGCTTGCCTTTTCAAATGTTTTTTGAAGAGCAGAAGTTTCAAATTTTGATGTAGTTTATTAGTTTTTTCTATTTAAATTTAATTTTATTTAAATTTTGATGTAGTCTAATTTATTAGTTTTTCCATTGTTTGTGCTTTTTGAATATTATCTTTAAAAATACAAATCTTTCCTTATGGTAAAGTAACAAAGATTTTCTTATACATTTTCTCCCGGAAATTTTAGTTTTAGGTTTTAACATTTAGTTCTATGATCCATTTTGAGTTAATTTTTTACATCATGTGAAGCGAAGCTTGGGGTTCATTTTGCACATATAGATATCCAAATGATCCGGCACTATCTGTTGAAAATACACTATCTTTCCCCATGGAAATACCTTGGCACCTTTGCTGAAAGTCAACTATGCGTGCACCTATTTCTGGATTCTCTATTTAGATTCACTGTAAATATTTTAGGCTTCAAGGGCCACATATGATCTCTGCTGCATATTCTTCTTTAACCAGCTTTTTTAAAGTGCAAAAACTATTCTTTGTTCACCGGCTGTATAAAAACAGGTTGTAGGCCATAGTTTGCTGCCCCCTGCTCCATATATTTACCTGTATGCCAAAACACAGTGTCTACAGTAAGTTTTGAAATCAGATAGTGTAATTCTTCCAACTTTGTTTTTTATGTTTTTCAAAATTGTTATAGCTACTTTAGGTTCTTTGCATTTCCATATAAATTTTAGAATCAGCTTCTTAATTTCTTAAAAAAGTGCTAGGATTTTGAGTAAGAATGCAATGAATCTACAAATCGATTTGGGGAGAATCACCCTGTTAACAATATTGTGTCTTATGATCCATGAACATGGTACATGGCTCCATTTATTCAAGTCTTCTTCAATATCTCATAACAATGTTTTCTAGTTTTCAGTGCACTGGTCTTGCACATATTTTGTTAAATTTATTTCTGTAAGTATTTCATGATAATTTATGCAATTAAAATGTTTTCTTAATTTTGATATCCTTTTATTGTTGCTAGTAGATAAAAATACAATGGTTTTCTGTAAACTGATTTTGAGTTCTTGTTAAATTTACACACGAGATACCAATTCACGTTTAGTAGAATGGCTGTAGTCAAAAAGACAATCACAAAGATTGGCAAGGACTTATAGAAACTGCAACCCTGATACATTGCTAGTGGGAACATAAATGGTTCAGCCACTTTAGAAAATAGTATGGCAGTATCTTATAAAGTTAAATGTAAATTTGCCATATTTGACCTAGCTATTCCAATCTTATATATCTACCCAACAGAACTGAAGACATATGTCCACACCAAATCTTATAAGCAAATGTTTATGGCAGCATTACTCATAAAAGTCCAAAAGTGGAAACAATTCAAATGTCCATCACTCATGTTTGTCCATGATAAACAAAATGTGATATATCCATACAATGGAATACTAGCCAACAATGAAAAGGAACAAGCTATTGATACAGGCTAAATCATGGGTGAACTTCAAAAACAGTATGTTAAGCGAAAGAAGCTTGACATAAAGACTACGTATTGCATGGTTCCATTTATATGAAATGTTCAGAAAATCAAGTTTATAGAGACAGAAAGTAAGTAGATTAGTGGTTGTCAGGAGCTCGGAATACAAATAGGTCTAGGGATCTTTCTGGAGTGATAGAAGTGTTCTAAAACTGGATTGTGGTGATGGTTATTCTATTCTAAACACTGATAATCACTGAATTATACACTTAAAACAAGTGCATTTTATGGTATGTAAATTAATACCTTAATAAAGCAGTCAAAGAAAACCTAATGCTGAGTGTATAGTGAGTCTGCAGTTATATTCAGTATTTTACAATTTATGTAAATATAAAAATACAATATATACATATACACATATATGTAAGTATAATATATATATAATACAATATGAATACTTGGACTAGATACACACCACACCCCAATCAGACACACTGGTTGCATCTGGGGAGGAAGAGAGAATAGGTCTGAGGAGGAGGACATATAGGACTTTATTTGCAATGTTTCAAACAAAAACAAACACATGGCAAAATGTTAACATTTGTCCATTTTTGGTGGTAGGTGCCTGAGTTTTCCCTAAATTATTTTTTGTACTCTTCCATATTTTTTCAATTAAAAACCAAAACCAAATTAAACCAAGGACCAAAAAGCAAATGTAAATGATTACCTAGTTCCTTCATTAATTTTAATTCCTTTATGGCTTTAATTCGAATATCAAACACCACCTAAAATAGAGAAATAAACTAATGATTGTGTATAAGTTGAAAACAATGAAAGGAGATGAAAATAAAGATTATCAGAGACATTAATCACTTGAGATTTCATAGTTTTTGCCTACTTATAAAAGAATTTCAGGGATGGAAAAAATTTTTTCAAGATCGAAAGCAGAAACTTAGAATAGATCCTCATACTTAAGTTTTATCAAATTGATGTTAGTTGGGACAGAAAGGACACCTACAGAAAACTAAAGAAGCAATTCTAGCCGGAAAGGCAATAAGCTGACAAACCACTAACCCTTCTGATGAGAGCAAATAAAATAAACTTTGGACAAACACATTTTTCTATGTTAGGAATGATGAATTTGGGGCCAATAAGCATAAACAATATAAAAATGCATAATAGTCCAAGAGCATTATTTAAATTATTTTATTTTAAATTTTCTTCTTTTTTTTTTTTTTAGTTTAAGCTAATTTCCTCTAGGGCATAAAATCTTGGAAATTTAGGGGGTTAACTGATGTCAGAAATAATTTATTCTATCAATACCCCACACATTGTACCAAGAAAAAACAGACTCAATAAAGGACTTCACCAGAGTCTCCCACTTGGGGCCAGGGTACTAGGTCTCCTGAGCTTTAGTGCACTGATCTTATACTGCCTCCTTGACTGTATCAATAAATATTAACATACCTTAAGAAATTACAATATTTACATAAAAGAAAACAACATTCTACTAACTTTCGTTTAACTTGTTACAGAAAAAAAACTTAATAAATTGGAACTGCATAAATATAAAAAGATGTTTCCTGAGATGGTATTTAAGGTAACCAGCTTTGAAAGAGAGCAGCTGGCACTATACAGAGCACAGACTATAAGGTAGAGCAACTTAAAAAACAAAAACCCACAGCACAAAACCAAAACATGTACTTGTATACCTGCTTTAAAAAATACAGAAAATAGCCTTGATAATGGCATTTTCAAGGAAACCAGACAATTTCGTTTTCTGGGAGCCAGAGGATTCCATGCACTAACAAAATAGGTAACTCCCACATTCTAATTCTAGGCTTCGGAGAGGGAAAAAAAAAGCACATATTTTTCTGAAATATGCCAAAGACTAATATAGATAAATAAGCAATAATCAAATGCTAAAAATAAAAAGTTGATTTCTTAAGAGATTAGAAGTCTATTGAAACAACTGTTCTGAAATATTAAGGTATTGCTTTCTAAATAAAATTCTGTTAACTGAAAAACTGTCAGCCAAACTTTAATTATAATCAACTCACTGTGTTACCAGTTGCTGATACTTTAACTTGCTTCTCTTCAGATTCTAATTGGCATAAATTTTTAACTTGGAGCCAGTCGACCTCATTTATACTAGTCCATTTCCCTTGTTTGGTCAACAAACTGTAGGTAAAAAGAAAAGATCAGAAAAGTAACAGTTTTCCTTAGGCACCACTTACAAAACTCTGCAGGTGACCCTTAATGCGACTAATTACAGGTGATCAAGTTCTACTGAGTTGTCTCTATGAAAGTTGGCTATCTTTCTAGGGCGATGTTAGGCAGTAGATGGATTCTATATTCATGACTCCAAATATTCCTTGATTTATAAGAATAATTTGTTGCCACATTTGTCACAGAAAACTGCTGTAATTGAACAATCAGTGGTTGACTTCTGCCTGCACACTGGACTCACGCAGGGAGCTTTAAAAGAGTACTTATGCCAGAAGTCCACCCCATAGGATTTGGATTTAGTTTAACAACAGGGTAGCTGTGTTTAGTTTGCAGATTAACACTGCACAAAAGTGCCACAATTAAGGAGTGTCATATGCATCATATACATTGTATATTTGTATTTCTTATAGAGTTTCGTTTTATGACAGCAGCTAGGAGTAGAGTATCTTCTTCTAACAAAATTTTCGTGCAGATAGTAGTAAAGGGTCTTGAGGAAGGGGTCCCTTTCTTCTCATTTGCACAGAAGCACTGAATGGGTTAGCAGAAGTCCTTTTTGGGAGTGGATACCAGAGCCCTAAAACACGATTCTACTCTTTATATCAGTTTATTACACTTGGAGACCACCTTAAGTTAGCAATCCTAAATATAACAAAGTTTGAAGCGCAAGATGTTAGTGAAAAACTGGATCATGACAATGACAATGATCATGTCAGTTAAAACATTTAGCAATTACTATGTACCAACACATTGTAAGCACTTAACTCTTTCGATCCTTTCAACTTGATGAAGTTGGTACTAATTATTATCTCCATTTTACAGAAGAAGAAACTGAGCAGAGAAAGATGGAATAATTTGCCCAGGGTCACAAAATATCTACAATGATTATCTACAAAATAATCATTATCATGTCTTAAAAGGAAAAACCTCAAAACAAAAAACCAGTTACTTGAGTTCAGAATAAAAGGAAAGCCACCCAGATGCTAACGGTGATTGACACTGCGTGGTCAGTAAAGGGAAGCTATTTCCCAAGTCTTAATACATGTATATCACCTTTTATAGAGGAATATATAACTAACTTTCTTATAAACAAGGTAAGGAAATACATGTCTGGGAAACCGCTGTCCAAAAGGGTAACAACTGATAAATGTAATACAAAATAAGCACAGTGCACAAGTGCTCTGCTCCTGTGTGTCATAAACGCTGTCACCAGCAATACAGAGGTCCTGCAATCTAAGAGGATTCACAGCACTGATATAGCAGGAAAATTGAAGTCTTCAATTTATGGAAACGTGAGGATTATAGTTTATGACACACTGATTACAGAAATGTCCTGTCACAGACATAGATGACAAAAGCAGAGAGATGTAGCACTTCTGAGCTTCGAATGTGAATACAGGATTCAAGGGGGCCCCCCGGTAACTACCCTATTTGGGCAGCTGAGTCTCTCAAGAGTCACAGAAAGGATTATACAGAAAAACTGAATTGTCTTGTGGGTCTCCAGTAACAAAATACCCAGACACAATTTATCCATGATTTTAATACCCTCCCCTCAAGAAAAATTTCAGGAATTTTCTTTGTGAGAATGTGCCTTTGGTTATATAATTGGTGCTAATCAGAATTCACCTGATAGGATTTTGCTTTCTGCCAACTAATTTAGACTATATCTAGTCTATAAAACCAAGGATACCTATATTATTTTGCCACCACATTTACCAAAAAATGACTTTACAACATTTTTTTCTCTAAGTTGCATAACCTAAACCATTCCTATATATAATATTTAGAACACAATGTCTAGAAATAAAAAAAATTTAAGTCATTATTAAAATAATGATTTAGAGTTCTACTGGAAGATACTATAATTAAAATGACTTAAAAATATTTCCTCTTTTTGTCTCTTTCGGGAGTTACCTGTTATCGTCATTATTAGAATCCTGAATTAAGACTGAGCTTCCGTTTCTGAGACCTTGTTCTCTGAACGTTTTCTTCATGTCTTCCTTGGGAATGGCAGTCCAGCTCTCCTCACCCGCACATTCAGCACTGTTGATGAAGACAACACCTGCTGGGATTGTTAAGGCTGTGAGGACAGTGCCCACTTCTGCATTAGACGGAAAGACGTGTGGAGATTCTATCACCTGCTGACACTTTTCTCCTTCACTGCTTGTGTCTAGATGAAGAACATTTAAAAGCAGAGGTTCGCAGTCAATACCAGTTTGAATCTGGACTCCACCAACCTGCAATCATATCAAGACAACCATTAGTATAGTTTATATTTGCCAAATTAAGTCAATGTAATAACACAGAAAAAGATTACTATTGTAGAACAATCCTCATTTTTTTTCAAGTAAATAAAATCCTCACAAATATCTTTTAAGTATCAGAGGAACAACTTTAGATTTATCTTTCGAAACCTTCTCTTATCCACTTTTTATTTTTTAGGAGAGAAATCTGGACTGACGGCAGAAATTTATGAGTTATCAGTGGCAGTGATGAAGCCAGATGGACCACGGTCAGTCCACAGAGTGGCCGAGATGCTCTTCGCCGCCCTCTTAAGATAGAAATTCATTCTTTACCTCCAAACCACCTCCATTCCCTAACTCAGTACAGCTACTCAACTCACTCCCTTCTGAATTCCCACCGGCACTGCACACAGACCCCCACTCTAGCACATAGAGTGCAATTGTTCACACTAATTATTCACACTAGGAATGCCTGAAGGACACAGACTGACTGACTTGCCTTTGTACCTAGCATCTGACACACAGCCTGGCATAATGGAGGCGCTCAATAAATACCTCCTTCACATACAACTAACACTTACTGTACCTACGATTCATTGAACATTTCAGCATTGTTCTAATATCTGATTGCCTTCACATGTGAATAAAATTTCCTTACAATGACTTTTTAAAAATCCAAAATTATCATAAATATTTCTTCAGTAATTTTTTTACCTCTACCCCATTCCATACAAAGATATCTTCTCCATCAGCAATTTCAATTTCACACAGTGTCAGTTCATCTCCTAGAAAGATGAGATCACCAGTGAGACCATTCGTCATGACTCATCAAAAACAATTTAGCTAAAGAAAGAGCTGACACATTTAAATATTTGTTAGAAAAAGCATTCTTATTAAGCAAAATTAAGAAAAAAGCTATAATTATTTGTATTATATTGATATTATTCTTTATTGTTTTAAAATTTTCTTTAAGATGTTGTCACATAAGCTTTGTGAGCATGGTAGCAGGACAAGAGTAGACTGAAAGGTCAAGCGTACTTGAGGTACGGGACATTCTGAACAGGAGTTGGGCTGAGGCCCTCACTCCACCACTACTTAGCTGTATATCCTCGTGCATGTCAAATCTCTCAGCTTCAGTTTTCTCATTTATGAAATGGGGATAAAAGAATTTTGTGAAAACTCAATGAGATAATTCACTTAAATCACTTATTAAAGTATTTGTCACAGCGAAGCCCAAATTAAATGTTATTCCTGCTGCTGTTATTACCATTGTTTTGTTGCTATTTAAAGGCAGTAAATACTTTTAAACTTTCAAAATACTTCTCAAAGTCTGAAGCTGAGGGTTGGATAGAAAACCAAGTCATATAAATAAGATTTAAATGGTTTCCAACTATTTTGCTCAACAATTTGTGGTAATATAAAAAAAATTCTAGGCCGGGCGCGGTGGCTCACGCCTGTAATCCTAGCACTCTGGGAGGCCGAAGCGGGTGGATCCCTCAAGGTCAGGAGTTCAAGACCAGCCTGAGCAACAGCGAGACCCCATCTCTACTAAAAAATAGAAAGAAATGATCTGGACAACTTAAAAATATATATATAGAAAAAAATTAGCCGGGCATGGTGGCACATGCCTGTAGTCCCAGCTACTTGGGAGGCTGAGGCAGCAGGATTGCTTGAGCCCAGGAGTTTGAGGTTGCTGTGAGCTAGGCTGACGCCATGGCACTCTAGCCCAGGCAACAGAGTGAGACTCTGTCTCAAAAAAAAAAAAAAAAAAAAAAAAAAATTCTAAAGACTTTAAAGAAAGTTTTGGTAGAGAAGTTGCTTTAATTTCAGAAAATATAAAAGGTTTCCATGTTAGAAGAATTTCACTTATTATATAAATTGGATAAATTATTTCTTTTTGAAAATTGACAGTTTGAAGATAATCTACATAGTTAAGGAAGCAGCAGGTGGGGGAATCACTGACAAAAGGTAGAAAATCACAGGCTAGCCCCACAAAAACATAAATGCATAAAGTAAATTGCTGTGTTTTCATCTTTATCCTACCTCTGAGTGTCTGGTAAATGTGAAGTCCTGCAGGTACAAGCTTTGCAACACTAAGAACCATATCTCCTTCCCAAAATTCTAACAGCTAAAAAATATTAATGAAAGAAAAGAGAATAATGAATAGTAATACACATACATATGTCTACAAAGATAGGTAGATTGCACCTTTGCAGGGTAGGTGAGAAGAGCACTGTGCCAATTCACATATGTAGATGAAACAGGGAGCAAGCAAATGAACACTCCCACGCCTACCTAACAGCAAAAATTTGGAAATAAGACATCGCTCGTTAAATTAGTCAAATCCCAAAATGGCTAATCTCAGCCACTCCTAACTGAAGAACTCCGGCATACATACACAAGGAGCACAACTGTCTAAACAGTTCTACTGAATTTATGTGAAGACCACTTTTATCAGAAAGCAAACCGAACAGCATGTCAGCTTAGGAACTTTTCCCAAAAGAACTTATTTGTTGAATCAGCCCAGTTTAGGGAAAAGCAGCACTAACTCTAGCACACACTATTATTCTAGTTCCTGAAAGGAATGTAAATTTGTAAATTTAATAAGTGGCATTACTAGTTTACTTAATAGATTACCAGGGATTTGTTCTTTAAGTTTCTAGATCTGAGACTCTGGGCACTGTGGTAATCTCACCAAAATATCACCCATAAAGGTCATGCCTACCCAGTCTTTCTCCACAATACCAGAGGACATTTCTCTTAAAAAGAAATTTCATATTTATAAGTGATTAGTTTGCTGTGAAGATAACAGTAAAGACGTAAACTTAAAACAAACAAAAAGCACAGGCTGGGGCGTATCTCAAACTTATGAAGTAAATAAGATATTTTGCATTTGAAATGTCACCCTAGGCAGGTTCAGACCCCCACGTCCACCTATAGCAAAAGTGTCAGAATTGGCTCAGAAATAAACTTTTAATGAAAAAGTTCAGAAGTATTAGGCAATTTTAGAAATCTTGACACTGATCCAACATTCAAATTAAATAATACTCGAATTAGCTAAAGTTAAAAAAGAAATTGGTTTGCTTTTCTTAGAAGAAAAAAATCAAAAGGAAGCTAATAATTTTGGTGAGTGATACCATTTTTCAGAAAATTCATTTAAATTATTTCTGGGGAAAAAACAAAAAAGCTTACATTTTCCATCTCCCTTTCCTTGGTCAGGAAGTAGTGTGATTATGAGGAAAGGACCCTAGATGGAGACTGGGGAGATCATGGCTGGAGTCCCAGTTCCACTATGCCTAGATTTCTGACCATGGGCAAGATATTGGGTCTCTTTAAATCGCAATGATCTTATCTTCAAAATGGGGCTGGCCTGCCCTCCTGAGGTCAAAGAACCACATTACACAGTTTATATGAAAGCACTGTGAGTAAAATAAAGAGCACCGCTGTTGCTATTACCATCATTACAATACAGCTGGATAAATTATTTGGAGACAATGATTACAATGTTTGTTTTTACTATAGTCTAGTACGTACTTTTCTTCACTTAAGAATCCTATTAATAAATGCTATCTTAGAGGGTACTAAATTAGTTGCTTTTACTTGCTTAGCAGTTCTGTTTTAAGCAACATGTTCATCTTTATCTTCTCACTCCCTTTGAAAAGTAATTCTCCTTATTTTCCATAAAAAAAGACAACCATATTTATACTCTTTTTCCCCCCAAATAAAATGTACCAGGCCTGTTTCTCCACCTGAAAAGCTGCTGTTAGGAGCTGCGCAGGAAAGCCTCTCTAAAAGACTTGCAAGTACGGGAGAACGTTCAGGACAGCCCTCTCTGAAGTGGCAGATGTAAAATTTTCCTAAGCAGCTTTGGAAAACAAAGTTATATCCTAAATGGGATGAAATGCTCGAGATGGACCTTAATATCTAAATTAAGAGGAAGTAAGGCTAAATTACCTGAAATATTGATTGTCGGAGATCTCCTAAAGTTTTTCTTTTATCAAAAGTCAACTCCCACACGCTTTCTGTTTGAGAGACTACTGGGTGCAGAGCCCCATTGAAGAAATGATATTGAGGGCCCAGGTGGAGATGCAACTCAAAATTATTGTCTGCAGAATCACATTCTGCCCTTTAAAGAGGCATAAAAAAATACATAAATACTATGTTTTTATATGACACTATTTCATCTCATACCAAAAATATTTGATTTATAATACAAATAAGGTCTTTATTTCACCTAAATAACATCCTTTTCTTCTATGTGCCAAAATGATTCACTTTAGTTTTTCAATAAATAGCAAAAATTCAGCTCTGTCACCATGAATTCCAAGGTAAAACTGTTTTAACATAGACTATGCCATATTAATCATATTTCTCTGAACATGTGAAATCTGTTTTATTTTTTTTAGAGATTGCAGTGGTGCAATCATAGCTCACTGCAGACTCGAACTCCTGGGCTCAAGTGATCCTCCTGCCTCAGCCTCCCAAGTAGCTGGGACTACAGGTGTGAGGCGCCTCCATGCCTGGCTAATTTTTAAAAAAATTTTTTTGTACAGATGAGGTCTTGCTATGTTGCCCAGGCTGGTCTCGAACTCCTGGCCTCAAGCAATCCTCCTTCCTTGACTTCCCAAAAGGCTAGTATCATAGGCATGAGCCACCATGCCCAGCCACTAAAAATCTTCTAATCCTGAGGTTATAATTATGAACAAAATGCTAGAAACCTGCTCATTTAATTGTGATAAGTGGCAGGTTTACCAACTTCTATGTCATCCATCATCCTTACTTCCACATTAGTCTCCATAGATTCTCCCATAAAATATTAAAAGTTGCTAGCATGAACTTCCTGAGTCTATAGTCTCCAGGTTAAATGTCTTTAGCAGCAGCCTGGTGCTAGCTGTTGTTTTCTGAATCCACTCAGCTGACTCAGCACAGTGCCAAACACATTACCCTAAGTGGACTCTGACCATTTAGAGTTGGAATAAGGCTTATCACCATGACTCAGCTACATGAGATCCAATTCTATTAATATTAATGTGGTCAGAGAGCATGACTACATTAAAGAACTTAGGGCTGGCTGGCTAAAACCCCTCAAGTTGTTCTGGTTTTCTAAATTTTTTTTTTAATACCAACTGCTAGTCTAGATCACTCATGCAGGTTATTTTTTGTACTTACTGCACTCTGTTAGGTTTTCATGTTTTTAGTACCTTGGTTTTTGTTGAGAGTTCCTTTGATCTTGGTGTGTCATTCACTGTACTTGCTATGTTTTTTCCCAGCTCTAAGTCAATGATAAAAATGGTAAACACATCCCTGCTATACAATCAGCCCACTGGGCCCTAACCTAATATACTACTGACCCTGTCAGAGCACAGATGAAGAATCAGTTCTTGAGGGTCCAATTCTTCAGGGTCCAATGTTAGGCCCCAAAAGACAATACTGAGATCATCAAGTTCTCATAAACCATCCCTTTAAGAATCCATTATAGGCATTTGCCCAAGATTAACATTAGACCCAATAGTTTGTAGAATCCATATGTCCTTTCTTTTGAAAATCTGCCGACCTCTGGTCTTCTGTCACTACATGCCAGTTCTCCACGATACTTAAATAAGAGGGGTCATTTTATTGGCAGGTTCTCTTTGTACCCAAGGGAGTAATATGGCCGGGCCAGGATGCAATTCATTTAACCTGACTGTGTGCTCACCAGTTTCTCTAGTATTCTTAGGCTTTGATACCCACTTAGTGATGGCTGTTTTATATGTCATTATTTAGTTCGCTCTCACAGATAAGGATAATTTCAAAGTAAAAGACACCCTCCTATAAAAATTCAGCAGCCAAACAAATACTGGCATTAATTAGTTGACTATTTTTTTCTTTTTAATTTTAATTATTAAATGCTTAAGGCCTAAATTAGATCTTCATTCTCTAGAAATACTACTTAAACTCTAAAAGTAATTTAAAACTACCTTTTTGTTTTCAGTTCAATGTTAGCTGCATCCATTTCATTCAGCAAATGATACGGAACTCCATACCTTGGATTAGCTCGAGCTGTGAACAAAACTTTTCATTAATTTGTGTTGGCTAAATGAAATCTGGGTGCTGAAGAGGAAGCATGAAAACCAGAAAGGACTGTGCTGGGAGCTAGGAAAAGTGCTACTAACTAGCCGTATGAATACTAATTTTTCCTGGATCTCAGTTTTTCCATCTGAAAAATGAAAAGGTTAGAACAAATGAAAGGTCAATAGTTCTTTAAGCCAAGCTAGAAGAATTCCATTTCTTCAACTCTCTTTAAGTATATTTTTAAAAAAGAGTATCTACATTTTCATCCTGATTGCAAATGTAATAACTACTTACTGTAAAAATTCTGAAAATTATTTTTAAAAGTGTAAAAGAAAAAGATACTACCTGTAATTTCACTCCCAAGAGACATATACAAACACACATACACACTTTTTTTTACAACCAGGATCATATTTACCAAATTTATAATTTGCTTTTTCATTTCATATGTTGTATTTTTCCAAAGCCTTGAATAAATGATTACATAGCAGTCCATTGTGTAAGTAGCATAATTAATCTATCCAATCTTTTTCTGTTGGACATTAAGGTGATTTCCAGTTAGTCACTATTATAAAATAATGGGAGCAACAAGCATTTTTGAACATAAATATCCATACACAGCTCTGATTATTTCAAGACAAACTTGTGGAAGTAGAAATACTGGTTTAAAAGGCATGCTTGTTTTAAGGCTTTTTAAATACGTACACCCAAACTAATCATATTAGTTTACATAACTACTAGCTGTGGAGGCAGCATCAACTGTATTTGACTAGGTAGGAAAAAAGTGGCACCTCATTGCTGTTCATCTCATTGTGATTCACATTTTTTTCATTATGGGTTAAGTTGAAATATTTTTTGAAGAAATAGGAATTCCTTCTTTTGTAAATTGCTTATTTATATCCTTTTCCCCATGTACTACTAAGCACAATGGAATAGATATAAGAGCGCTCTACAGATAGGGGAACTAGTCACATATTTCACTGTTTTCCACTAGTTTGTCATTTGCCTTTTAATTCTATTTAAGGTTTATATCACCTTTCCTTATTTTTTTTCTTTGCTTTTAAGCTTAGAAAAGTCATTTTTACCTTAAAATCAGATACATATTTAAGTTTTATACATTTTAAGTTTCCTTTTTTATGTAAAAATTAAAAGAGCTATCATTTAAGTGTTGGTATAATAGGGAAAATGCCTTAGTTATTTCCCTAGCAACCGAAGCAACTTCCTAGTTGTATTTATTGAGTAATTCACTTTCCCCCCATTTATCTGAAGAACTACCTTACCACAGATTAAAATCTCAAATATGCTTAGATCAATTCCTGGGCTTACTGCTCTCTTTCAATGATCTGTTCATCTCTTTGCATTATCACTACACTGCCTTCGTTGCTGTAACTTTATAAATATGTTTTTACTGGTACAGTAAATTTCCCCTCAGTAGTCCCTTCTTCAATTTTCATTACTTTATCTAAGTGAATTTTAGAATCATTTTATAAAGTTCTGTCCTTTCACCCCCAAAAAAGTGCATCAAGATTTCGGCTGGACCTTTATTCCATTCCTAAGCTAACTGGAAAACTGGTCATTCAGTATATACTCTAGTTATGCTCATACTAAAATTCAATTCCCTGACAAAGACTAATATTCCATCTGAAGACTTTCTTTTTCTGTTAATATATCTTTCCATAACTGTGAATTCTGATACACAATATTTTTATCAGGCTTATTACTGTATCTTTTTTTTCTCCCAGGAAAATGCAAAGCCTTTCTGATTAACAGCATAGTTATATAACTGTTTCAGATCTAGAAAGTTAATTTCCTTTGATTCACATGAAAATTAATAACTGCTTTATCCTTATTCTTTATAAAAATGATCACTATGCTCATTCTCCAAGAACATTATCCTCATCTCTAATCACAGATATGACTCAATCTATAAAGCTTTCCTAATTAGGGTTTTTTACTTTTGAGCAGACTTTGGGAAGTGATCAAAAAGTTTTACTGACTTATTCATGTTATTAATATCAGCTTCAATTAAAAAATTCTCTTTATTATTATGGGTCTCAATGGTTAACCCCCACAGTCTGGGCTCTCTTAGTAAGTTCAACCAAGAGTGCTTCAAAGATGTTTCAACTGCTCAAAGAACACATTAACTTGAGGAAAAAGATAAAAGAAAGAGAAAAACAAAGGGGAAGATATGAAAATAAGACCAAGGCCACTTACAACTCAAAGGCAATATAAGGCTCAATGACAGAGCCAAGTCTGAGCATGGGACAATCACACTCAAGTTTGCCAAGACAATAAGAAGATATTATATTACAAGACCAAGAAAAGCCAATTTTGAAAAATCTAACTATGATTTCATTACAGGAGAGAAAATTAAGTAGAAATATACACTCTTTATAAAATGACAAATTGTTAGGGTAAAAACTCAAACAGCATTTGATGTTTATCTTTTAAAGTCATTAACTTAAACAAATAGGTAGATTTTTCTTTTCATACCTTCAGGGGGTCTCTGTAACTGGGATTTCCGATAAAACAACATATAGGCACTTTCTTTACCCTGAAATTGCTGTTCAATATCCTTTTCCTTGATTGGTTGGACTTTGGAATCATTTATATCAAACCAGTGAGGACAGGAGTTACTGTTGCTTAATCCCAAGGATTCTGAAGTAAGTGTCTTGAAAATCTGTTGATCATTCCTTTGGAAATCAGACTCAGCCTGGAGACAACAGTTCTTCAATAGACTAACTGTACTTTCATCTGAACTGAGTAGAAATATCTGAGAATGGTGCTGTAAGAACTATACAGAAACAAAAAAACAAATACTAGGTTAATAAAAATGTTAAAAAAATTAGACATGATAAAAACAATGTTTTCTTCCTTTCAGTGATTAGAGCATTTAACTTCATTTTTAATTTTGGCCTGGCCAGCTGAGGTGGGAAGAAATCCATTTGGGTATAATAAAACATTTAATAAAACCAGATTGTTCTGTTCAACAGTCTAATTAATATTAATAGTTATGTCAAGGGAGAAAGTTGCCATGCCACAAGCTAAAAAGCACTGTAATTATACCTTACTAATGCTGTTTCAAAAAAGTGTTTAACTAAAACAGATTAGGTAAAACAAACACTTTTGGAATATTTAAAAGCAGTCTAAACAAAACACAAAACAAAGGCAAGCACACAGTGCATGACTATAAAATATAATTTGAAAACCAGTGACCCAGAAAGACTCTGTTGGGATAAAGTGGTACTGTAAGCCTAAATTATCTTTTAACATTAACTAAATTGAATGTTGTCTGTTCTGGAAGCTGACAGGCGAGTTCAGAAAATCAAAGCATAGAAAGGCTTAAATCACAATCCCAAAGACTATTTCTCAAGTTCTTCTTGCTGAAGGATTCGGAGAAAAAAAAAGTCTCTCCCGATTGCCTATTCTACCTCCTCGTCCCCTACTCTTCTGCTTTCTCACTACCTAACCTCTAGGTGGCTGCATCACCGCCTTCTCTCTCAGCAAAAACTTACTTTATATATTGGGCCAGGCGCGGTGGCTCACGCCTGTAATCCTAGCACTCTGGGAGGCCGAGGAGGGTGGATCGCTCAAGGTCAGGAGTTCGAGACCAGCCTGAGCAAGAGCGAGACCCCCGTCTCTACTAAAAAAATAGAAAGACATTATCTGGACAACTAAAAATATACATACAGAAAAAATTAGCCGGGCATGGTGGCGCATGCCTGTAGTCCCAGCTACTCGGGAGGCTGAGGCAGGAGGATCGCTTGAGCCCAGGAGTTTGAGGTTGCTGTGAGCTAGGCTGACGCCAGGGCAACAGAGCCAGACTCTGTCTCAAAAAAAAAAAAAAAAAAGATAAACTCTAGACAAAATAATGAAAACGACTGTTGGGAAAGTAACCAAAAGTAGACATAAAGTGGAGAGGACTTAATATTTCAAACTCTCGGTTTGTAGCAGTGCATGGTAGAATCGAGTTTTAAGAAGGCAGGAGTCTTATCGGGCTGAGGACACAGAAGTTGAGAATACCAGAAATGCAAGAAAGTGAAAGAAAATGTGCCATAAAGGAGCCCAAATCTGTATCAAATCCCCCTATCCCTGGCTAAATCCTAAATGGTGTACCCCAAAGCACCCAGTAGAAAGCAACAGCTAGGTTTAATATCTGAACAGAGCTGCCTGCTGCCAAGTAGAAAGAACACAGAGATTCAAGTCCTGGCAAATTAGAAGAGGATGACAATCTTTTTCTTAAAGAGCCACATGGTAAATACTTTAGAGGTAAAATTGAGAACATTATGTAGGTGCTTGTAGAGTCTTTTAAAAAGTAACCATTTAATAATAGCTTGTTCTCAGCTAAAGACTGTACAAAAACAGGCAACAGGCCACATTTTGCCCACGGGCCGTAATTTGCTAGTCCTACCTTAAGAGGAAGGACCATGACCCAGGACTAAGAGCTATTTCCCAGGACTAAAGACAAAATTGCAACAGACCCACCCTACCAAAGCCCAAAATGAAGCTTCCAGAGGATCAAAGAGATTCAAAAGTAATTTATGGGCTTGATAGAGAATGCAATGCAAAACTCTTTAGAGAAAAATAACATCATCCAGAGTCTCTACAACACATCATCCACAATGTCCAGTAGGTAACATAAGATTAAAAGAGGGGGTGCTGGGGGGATGATGGTCAAAGGACACAAAGCCACAATTAGACAGGGAGAATATATTTTGAGTTTTTCTTTTTTTTTTTTTTTGGATATATTGCACAGTGTGGTGAGTACAGTAAATATTAGGTCATTAAATATGAAATGTTCGATTGTGAATCAATAGTTTATTATATCTCTAACAAGAAGCAGTATGATTAATCAAAGCATGTGCCTAAACTATCGATACACTTTTGCCATCTTAATGGTAGCTTGTTTACGCCAGCAGCAAAGCAGCCTAGAAAGTGAGTGGCAATGAAATTGCAAAAGGCTTTTTTCCACAGCTTGTTAACAACCGAGTATTTGTCTTTGCAACAAGTGGTCCAAAGCCTGGAGGAAGTGGTAGTCAGCTTGTGTGAGGTCTGGTGAATAGAATACAGTGGATGACAGAGAGTTTCCAAGCCCAGCCTCCGCAGTTTGAGCAGTGCTGTTTGTGTGACATGAGCGTTGTCTTGCAAGAGGATTGGCCTGTCTCTAGTGACCAATCTCAGCCGCTTAATCGCAAGTATCCTCATTATTTCATCCAGCTGGTTGCGGTAGACATCTGCTGTAATCCATTGACCAGGTTTCATGAAGCTGTAGTGGATCATACCAGTGCTGGACCACCAAACAGACACCATTAGCTATTTTTGATGAATATTCGGTTTTGGACTGTGTTTTGGCACTTCGTCTTTATCCAACCATTGTGCTGAATGCTTGCAATTGTCAAATAGAATCCATTTTTCATCACACATAACAATACGGTGTAGAAATGGTTCACCTTTATGTTGTGACAGCAAAGAAAGGCAAGATTCGAGACGATTTCTCTTCTGATGCTTGTTTAATTCATGCGTAACCCATCTATCCAGCTTCTTTACCTTGCTGGTTTGTTTCAAATGGTCTAAAATTGTTGAAATAGTGATGTCAAACCTTGCTGCTAATTCACTCGTAGGTTGAGAAGGATTCGCTTCCACTATAGCTTTCAGCTCATCATTATCCACCTTGGTCTCAGGTCGCCCAAGTGGCTAATTTTCAAGAATAAAAACCCAGAATGGAGCTTCTCAAACCACTGACGTACTGTGTGTTCATTAGCCACATCCTTCCCAAACACTTCGTTGATATTTCGAGCTGTTTGCACTGCTTTGGTTCCAGAACGGAACTCATATTCGAAAATAACATGAATTTTTGACTTATCCATGGTTTCACAAAAATTGCTCTAAAAAAAATTTGAAAGATAATCACAAGCCAAAACGTGTGTTTGAATAGAGTGAGGACATACCTTCACAATAAAAATAAAACTAGAAGTGTCAAAGTGACATGTCAGAGATAACAACTGTCAAACTTAGTACTTAAGGAAATTAGACATTTCATACTTAATAACCTAATAATAATGTACATTTAAAAATCACTGAGAGTAAATTTCAAAAGTTCTTCCCACAAAAATGATAAGTATTTGAGGTAATGGATATGTTAATTAGCTTGATTTATTAATAATTTTTCTACATTGTATTCATAAATCATAACATTACTTTGTACCCCATAAATATTTAACTATAATTTGTTGATTTATAATTTAAAAAATAAAAATATACATTAAAAATACTGTGTAACATGCAAAGAAACAGGACAGCATGATTCATAATCAAAAGATGAAACAGTGAATTCATAAGAAAAAAAAATCAATAGGAACAGACCCAGAATTAATCTAGATATTATAATAGGAAATCTAGCTATTATAAATATGTTAAAGGATTTATAGGAAAAGATGACAGACTGGGTAAATAAAGAGATGGGAAATTTCATCAGAGAAATGTACACATTAAATAAGAACTAAGTGGAAATCCTATAGCTAAAAAATACAATGTCTGAAACACAAAGGTCATCGGCTGGGCTTAATAGAAGAGTGGCTCAGCAGAAGAAAAAAAAAATCAGTGAACCTGATGAATGGAAATTATCCAAATTGAAGTGGGAGAAGAATAAAATGAAAAAACCAAACCAAAAAACACTCCAGAACGTCCAAGACCTATGAGGAAATATCCAATAGTCTAATATGTCTACAGACATTAAAAGAATAATATGGTGATGTTTTAAAAAACTTTATGCAACAAATCTGACACCCCAGATAAAAGAACAAAATCCTTAAAAACCATAATTTTCCAAAATAAACAAAAATCAACTTGATACTGAGACACACTTGCATAAGAAAGCTTACATGGCTACATTAATGCACCAGACATGGTAGATTTCAAGGGCAAGGAATATTAGCAGAGGTAAAGAAGGGCATTTCATCCCAGAAGGCCCTAACAATCCCAAATGTGTATGCACCTAATAACAGAGCTTCAAGATACATGAAGCAAAAATTGTTGAAACTAAAAGGAGGAAGGGATAAATCCACAACTACAGTTAGGAGATTTTAAAACTCCTCTCTTGGTAACTGACAGAAAAGAAAAAAAATTTAGTAAGGATAGAGAAGAAATAAAGAATACTCTTAACCAATTTGACCTAGTTGACATTTATAAAACACTACACCCAACAACTGAAGGAAACAACTTCTCCAGTGAACACAGAACACTCAGCAAGACAGATCCTATTCTGAGCCATGAAACAAATCTCAATAAATTCAAAAGAAATGAAATCATACAGAGTATGTTCTCCAAGTACAATGGCATTAATTGTAAAGCAATTTACCGACATAACAAAAAGATAACTAGAAATCCCCCAAATATTTGGAAATTAAGCAACACATTTCCAAAGTACTTGTGGGTCAAAGGAAGAATCATAAGGCAAATTACAAAATTATTTTGAACTGAATGATAATGAAAGCATGTTGAATGTAGCTGCAGCTAAATTAGTGTTTAGAAGGAAAATTATAGCTTTATGTATTAGAAAGAAGGTTTAAAAACAACCGAGATATCAACCCAAGAAACTAGAAAAAGATGATAAAATTAAAGCAAATAGAAAGAAGGAAATAATTAAAAATAAGAACAGAAATCGATGAAATAGAAATAGATAAGCAGTAGAGAAAATCAATACAATTATATCTAATTATACCTAAGGCAAAAGTTGGTTTTTTGAAAAGTTTTATGAAAATAAAATTGATAACCCCCTGGGCAAGACTGATGAGGAAAAAAGTGAGAAAAACACAAATTCTTTTTTTTTTTTTTTTTTTTTAATTTGAGACAGAGTCTCGCTCTGTCACCTGTGCTAGAGTGCCGTGGCATCAGCCTAGCTCACAGCAACCTCGAACTCCTGGGCTCAAGCGATTCTCCTGCCTCAGCCTCCCAGGTAGCTGGGACTACAGGCATGTGCCACCATGCCTGGCTAATTTTTTCTATTTTTAGTTGTTTGGCCAATTTCTTTCTATTTTTAGTAGAGACGGGGTCTCGCTCTTGCTCAGGCTGGTCTTGAACTCCTGAGCTCAAATGATCCGCCCACCTCGGCCTCCCAGAGTGCTAGGATTACAGGCGTGAGCCACCGCGCCCGGCCCCAAATTCTTAATATCAGAAATGAAAAGGGGGATATAGCTGCAGGTTCTACAGACATGAAAAGGACAATACAAGATATTTTGAACAACTTTATGCCGATAAATGTGACACCAGAGATAAAAAGACAAATTCTCTAAAAAACACAATTTTCCAAGATAATGTAAGAAACAACAAAAAAATAGATTTTTAAAAGATTAAAAGATGCACTTAAACACTTATTGATGAGGGTGTTTTGCTCCTATAGGAAACAGCTTCAAAACGTTTACTGAATGTTCTGCTGCTTTGCTTGTTTTCAGCCAAGTTGTTACCTCTTATTTCTGGTAGTATCAGCTTTTTCATCTACTCTTACAGCTTAGGTTCTAGTAAACACCAAATTTACCAGAATTCTGTATAAAAGAAAGATCAAGTACCTGAAGGCATTTCTGTAAGTAAAATGATAAGCTTTAGAATTTGAACTTTGTGACATTTTATTTTGCTGTTGTGATTAGGAGCCATTCCCCCACTTTTTTTGCTTGTTTCTTGGTTCTGTAATCAATAACTTTAAAAGTAATACTTAATAAGTAACTTAGTAGAATTTTAACCATTAAACAAAACTACTGAATTTATTTTCACATATTTTAAACACCTTCCTGCAGAGAAATTCATGTTGCTAGGGTCATAATAAAATTTCCTGGGACTAGGACTTCTATTCTGATGCCATTATTACCTTTCTCAGTGGCCCATGCTGCTTTCTGTATTTCTTATTCCAAGATATTCCCGTCTTTTTCAAGAGTTTCTGGCCCAGCTGATCAACAGTAATTAGATTATTCTCCTCCTTATGAAAGAAATACAAAGTCACTTAAGAAAACCTGATGAGAAATAATTATGCACTTATAAATTCAAAAGGACCAACTGGATTACATCTGATTAAACATGCCTAGGACAGCAAACGTATAAGTGGATTAATCATAATTATTTCATTATAAAAAAGTTTTTTTAAAAAGTGGATTAAGCCTCAGTTTAGAAAATTTGGATTTTTGCCACTTTTCATGTGCCACAGTTTAACCATTTAAATAGAAATATCCAAAGAATAGCCTGAGGTTTGGCAAATTCCTGATATTATATGTATTTTTAAGAAGAAATATTTAAGTGCTAAAAAGAAAGATTATTAATGTCTTATCTGAATGTTTCAAAGTAGAAACAACTTCTAAAAGGGGGTGAATTGTGGCTGCTATAGGCTGAATTGTATCTCCCCAAAATTCCTATATTGAACCCTTAACCCACAATACTTCAGAATGTGACTGTATTTGGAGACAGGGCCTTCAAAAAGGCAATTAGGTTAAAATGAGGCTGTTTTTCATTTTAGGGTAGGCCCTAAACCAATCTGAGTGGTGTTCTTCTAAGAACAGAAAATCTGGACAGAGACAGAGAGAGACACCAGGGATGCACATGCGCAGAGGAAAAACCGTGCGAGGACACAGCGTGAAGGCAGCCATCTGTAAGCCAAGGAGAAAAGCCTTAGAAGAAATTAAAACTTCTGACACTTTGACCTTGGACTTTCAGGCTTCAAAACTGTCAGAAATTTCTGTTGCCTGTGGTCTCCGAACCCCGGTCACAGCCCAGTACCAGTCTGTGGCCTGTTAGGAAAACAGGGCCACACATCACCGCCTGAGCTCCACCTCTCCCCTTCCCGTCGTTCGCGGAAAAATTGTCTTCCATGAAACCAGTCCCCGGAGCCAAAAAGGTTGGGGACTGTTGGCCTAAGCCACCCAGTCTGTGGTATTTTCTATGGCAGGCCTAGAAAACTAATGCAGTGCCCATAGATCAACAAAAAGTACTCAGCCCAGGTCCCTAATGGAAAGCATAAAAAAATCACTTATTAAGAATGAATGAATAAATGAAAGGAGACCTAACATCTTTAAAACTGGATACTAAATAAACATTAAAAGTCACATACTTGAGGTAAAATTCTGTTTAAAATGACAGTAATAATAACCAAAAAAATTCATAACCCAACCCCAATACACATATACAAAGAAAACAGAATGCAAAAAATATAATCAAAGTGTTAACAATGACTGTTGGTATATGGTCTATTTATGCTTTTCATTTTCTTTATATATTGTCTGAGGTTTTTCCCTTGAACTTTCTGCCATGATAATGTATTTCTTTTATAACCAGAAAATTCCCAACAAAAAAATTTTAAAATGTAGACATGGAGAATGTCCTGAAGGAAAAAGACTATGAATGGTAACAATATTAGATCTACCAACTGAATCTCATATATATATGATACATATACGTATACACAAACACATACACATACATACACTACCTGTAATAAGATTGCTTTTAGAATCATCAGTGGATCATCAATCTCTCCTTTATCCTGAAGATCTTTCAAATTCACATCTGGCTTACTTTTTTCCTCCTAGGAAGGAAAACAATAAAAGAGTTTCTGTTTACTATTCCCTTACAAATTACTTAACAAAATTGGAATATCTATGCCATGGAAGTTTCAGGATGGGTAAACAATGATAAAAAACATCATAATAATCTGCATATGATGTTTTGGAATCAGGTAAAATTGGCTTTGAATTCCAGCTCTTGGTTGAGCAATCCTAGACAGGTTACTTAATCTCTCTGGCTTTCTCTGTAAATTGACACTGTGAGATAAGTAAAGTTTCTAGCACAATACATATGGTGGATTCCACCATTCTCTGGCTTAGCACTACTTTAGCTGCATCCTGCATAATTTGATACTTGAGGTTTCATTATCATTCAGCTCAGAATATTTTCTGGTCTTCATCCAGTATGTTCTCACTCACTTGTGGTGGCCTAAGGAAATCCCACCCATCTTTGCAGGCTCAGCTTCAACACTCCCTTCTATTTCAGGATCATCCAAGTTTTTGCCCCATCCTATGAAGGTACTGGGGAATATGTCAAAATTATTAATACCCTGGTAAGCTATTTTTATTGACTTTTCATACATGTCATCTTGTAAAAGTATTTTAAGTTTGCTTAAAAACATAAATACAAATAGACCTAAACAATCAACACAAGACATGTTAGAATATGGCAAACTAGATATAACCATCCTGCTGCAAAATTAATAAAAATGCTGGATAAAGTAAAAACAAAACAAAAGAACATCTTTTTAAACACATGATGAGCTAGCAAGAACATCAGGAAAATATTTCAGATGGGAATCCAGGGAAGGAATCCAGAGATGAGGCCTCCAGCTCTCTAACTGTGATGGTCTCAATGTTTATGTTCCCCCTGAATTCACATGTTCAAATCTAATCCCCAATACAATAGCAATAATTGGTGGGGCCTTACGGAGGTGATTAGGTCATGAGAGTGGAGCCCTCATGAATGAGATTAGTGCCCTTATAAAAGAGGCCTGAGGGAGCTTGTTTGCATTTGCACCTTCTACCATGTAAAGACCCAGCAAAAAGTGTCATCTATGAAGCATAGCGAGTCCTTATAGACACAAAATCTGCTGATGCCTTGACCTCAGACTTCCCGGTCTCCAGAACTGTGAACAATAAATTTCTGTTGTTTATAAATTACCCAGTCCAAGGTGTTTTGTTATAGCAACCTCAACAGACTAAGACACCAACTTTGCTGACACTGAGTTTCCATCCTGATGCTCATACAGGACAAGGTTTGAGAGACGAAGCCCAAGGCATACTCAAAGTAGGGAGCTGAGTGATTGGTTTTTAAAATAACAACCAATTCTCTGACATTAACTGGGTACCTATAATTCCCTTCAATTCTGACACTAACTACCTGGTGATAGCTCAGATCCCATAGGCTGAGTCCCATAAAACTGTCCCCTACTTCAAACGCCAACCACAAATGGGGTCCCTAGACTACCTGCACTTCTGTCTGGCTGACAAATTCTAGGGTTGCCACAATCCCTAATTCAGGTTCTCACTTTTCTGGAACTTACAGAACTCAGGAACTTATATTTACACTACAGTTTATGATAAAGGATACAAATGAACAGCCAGATGAAGAGATACATGGGACAAGGTCCAGAAAGATGCGGAGTTCAGCAGACTGTTCTCATGGAATTGGGGTGGCCACCCTCCCAGCATGTGGATGGGTTCACCAAGCCAGAAACTCCTGAAACCTTGTTTTCCAAGAGTTTTTACTGAAGTTTCATCACAGAGGCATGACTGATTAAATCACAGGTCATTGGTGAAAGAACTCTATATCCCATCCCTCTTCCTTCCCCAAGGTCAGGAAGTAGGCCTGGAAGTTTCAACCCTCCAATAATATGACTAGCACCTCTGGCCACTAGCCCTATCCTGAGGCATCTAGAAGTGACCTCATTAGCATCAACTCAGGTATGGTGGAAAGAGGCTCGTTATGAATAACAAAAGACACTCCTACCACTAAGGAAATTCCAAAGAGCTTTGTGCTAGGAACTGGCACTGGGGACAAAGACCAAATATATACTTTTTATTATATCATAACAACAACATCCAGCAAAAAGCTGGAACCCAACACCCTCAATATAAGCATGAGCTAAAAAAATTCACCCCACAATACAGGACAATAAAGAATTGCCTTGGCCTTGATACTGGATGAAGGGGAAAAAGCATGCCCTCTAATAATCCTAAATTGGTCCTCATGTGGGATTGTGGCCCAGATTCATACTAGCTGTATAGCTCTAAAACCATCAAGTCCCGATTTTAAAGTTGTTAAGGGCTGGTAGTAACCCCAGGCTTGTGTTAGAGACAAACAAATCTTTCTTAGAAGCAGCACTTTCAACACAGGCATCAAATTATTCTTTTTTTTTTTGAGACAGAGTCTCACTCTGTTGCCTGGGCTAGAGTGCCGTGGCATCAGCCTAGCTCACAGCAACCTCAGACTCCTAGGCTCAAGCGATCCTCCTGCCTCAGCCTCCCAAGTAGCTGGGACTACAGGCATGCGCCACCATGCCCAGCTAATTTTTATATATATATATTTTTAGTTGTCCAGCTAATTTCTTTCTATTTTTAGTAGAGACGGGCTCTCACTCTTGCTCAGGCTGGTCTCGAACTCCTGAGCTCAAATAATCCGCCCGCCTCGGCCTGCCAGAGTGCTAGGATTACAGGCGTGAGCCACTGCGCCCAGACCAAATTATTCTTATAAATCAAGTTTTTAAAAACAAACAAACCAAGAAGCCTATAGTCCAAAATAACAAAATAACAAGGAAATAGAATCATCAGCATCAGCAGTATCCAAATCAGACCTACAAAGTCTTCAGATACTGCAATTATCAGACAGAAAATAATAAAGTATGTTTAAAGTGCTTAAAGAAATTTACAACTATAGAAAAAGAGACTTAAAAGTGATAGGAGGTGAAAGGCAAGCTGGCATTCCAGAGATGACACTTGAGCCCCAATATTTGATAAGTTGATACAGATGACATATAGGCTGGGCCCATCCTTCTCCACTCTGCCAGTGTCCAGCCCTGGACGTGTGGAGCTGGGAGGGTCCAGCAGGCACCGGTCAGAGGGCTGCCAAGTGGGTGCTCTTGTGAAGGCTTCTCTGCCCCACTTCCTCAAACGTGCAAGAGGATATTCCAAGTGATACCAACCACCCGTGAAGCAAAAGGCCTCCAAGGAAGTGGGAGGCATGGATCAGGCTCCCCTTACAGCCAGATCTAGAGTCACATTTGTAGTTGACGGCCTCCATGCTAGACAAAAGGGATCATGTTCTGGATACACTAAGAGAGACTGAAATGTTGACTTTGTTTTTTTCTTTTTTTTTTCTTGTTCCCAAATCCCGCTTCAGAAAGCAAAAATGTTGACTTTCATCCAGGGAAAATTACATGAGGTTGGTCCTGAAAGTTATTCCTTACGGACAGTATGTACTGAAGAACTCCATGTATGTAGGGAACCACTCCTTGAAAGGGAAGAAGTAACAGTTGGACTATATGCAGAAAGAACACTATCTGGCTATGATTAGAATATTTGGAATCCTTTGTCTCTAGGCACAGGAGATCTCTCAAGATAATAGTAAAGAGACAAGCACAGTGTCCAGCAGATGTATTTACTGAAGGTGAAATTCTTAAAGCACTAAATCATTATTTGAATACCACAAAGCTCTGGATGAAAAGCTAGTGATTGTTAAAGAACAGAAAAATGAGAAAACAAAATTAACAAATGGATGCTTGGTAGAAGCCATGAATAAGAAAGTATACCAAACACAAATGGAAATCAATCTTCTGATTGTTGTCTAAGCCATGAGGAAGAACTTGCTATGGTAACAGAGTTTCAAGAATAGACAGGCAGTGCAGAGAGTGAAGCCAGATGAAGGAATGCCTGCCTGCCCCTTGACCCACGTCACAGAACTGGGAGAAGACCCTGATACTGCCAGAAAGGAGCTTATCAATTCTGAAGAAACAAGCACAGAATTGCAAAGAGATGTCCAAGAAACCACAACCCAAAAAGTAAGACATGAAAGAGGGAATCATTACTCTTGAAACACACTGCCTCACCAGAGTACGAAGCTGCCTCTGTGCATGACCTCAATGATAAACTTGAAGATGAAATTGCAGATAGATAATGTATGCATTATCTTTGATGCATTACAGCATCAAAAGACAGGATAAATGCTACAAACTAGAAAAATGCCTGAAATCTGAAACTGGCTGAGCAAAAGCTGCAGCAGGCATCAAGGAACACAGAGATACACTCCCAGAGGCTGGGAGCACTTTCTAAGTCTGCAGAGAGATATGGTGGTTCTGAAAAAAGGTTACAACAGAAGGAGGCATAATTGGAAGAAAAAAGCCAGGAACTGCAGTGAGAATGCTCAAGGCTTCAACTTCATCTTACAGAGAGAATGAAATAAAGCTAATGTCACTGTTTGAAAAGTATGTGTATGTGCGTGTGTGGGTGGGTGGGTGGCTGGGTGAGTAATCGCCACTCCAAAGAATAAGGATTCTCTACCACGGGAAACAGAAGATGCAAAGAGGTGGGGAAGGTAACGTGACAAGGATCAGCTCAAACTAAACATGGAGACACTGAGGGCTGAAACAGATCAGAGGAGGATAAGAAGTGATTCACTTCATCTGACCGGGAAGGTGCTCAGCAAGCTAGTGTCTTGGCAAATGGGGCACAAGCATCTGAGAGCGATGCCTGTGTGGCATTCTCAACCCAGAACTGGAGTTCTAGCCACGGCAGTAAGTTAAGTAAAAGAAATGGAAGGTAAAGGATTAGAAAGAGTGAAAGAAAACTACCTTTTCCACAAACGCTTACAACATAAGAGAATTTAGCGAGATTACTGGTTGTTAGTATATATATTGTTTAATTTACATCACGAAATATATATTTTAGTATACAAAATCAATATGCTAAAGATAATTGCATTTCAATACACTAGTTACAAACAGTCCAAAAAGCACAAATACAGGCACACAGAACATCCCCCAGGTAAACAGTTTCTTGGTAGAACATAGTTTTACTTTTTTCAAATCTAGACTTACAGAGTATGTTTCTCTCTCAATATATTCTAAATACAATTGGTAGAACGTCAGAAATACAGATGGTTCTGGCCACAGGATATGTAAAAAAATAAAGTAAAAAAAAGAAATACAGACAGATGTTTTGAAAAGCAAGTTGAGTGCCAACAAAGGGAATATTTAACTTGGATATCACTGGTACCAAGAGAAACCATGTTACTATTAACACATGTGGAGCAACTATTCACCAACAACCACATTAAGTGTTTGATAACCAGAAAGCTATGCTTTAAGCATTTTATAGTCTAACATGATGATTTGTGACTCACATAAAGATGTTTTATTGTGTTTCAGTATAATTTTAAGAAATTGGTTGAAAGTTTGGGGTTGATGCGTAACACATTATAATTTCATAGGAACTAGACTCAGTTAGTGATTTCCCTCAGAACATCTGTTTTAAAGAAACATAGAACTTTTTTATAAGACATTAAAGGAGCTTTAAAAAATTAAAAGATATCTTGTTCACATATGAAGACTTAAAACCTCAATATATGTATGTGTGTGTACACATGCACACATGCATGTGTGAGAATGCCAACAAGGTGATTCTAGAAATATATACTGAAGCATAAAAATCCAAGACAGGCTCAACACTCCTGCAGAGTAACAACATGTAGAGAGACTTGCCTTACCAGACATTATGACTTCTTATATAAAGCCATGGAAATGAATGAGGTGGTATTTACCCAGGCACAGGAAAAAAGAACAACAGAATAGGGAGCTGAAAAATAGACTTAGACCAAAATGAACAAGTGACGTAACAGAACTGGCACGTAGATTGGTGGAGAAAAATGGATTATTCAGTAAATGATAACGGGCAATTTTCCCAAATGGAACAAAACAAAAAAAACTTCACAATTCACAGGAAACCATTCTAGGAAGATTAGTTTTAAACCTAATTTAAGCAGTGGTTATTGAGCACCATATTAAAGAGCTACTACAAAAGACATGACTTTGCAGTCATAGTATATTAAATGGACAAAATTGACCTTGGTTTTAAATCCTACTGGGAAAGCTATAGGCAAGGGATTTATTGTTTTTATTACATTTTTACCTATAACCTGCAGAATACAAAATCATTATCATGTGCTATTCAAATCAATGCTCATTTTATTTGTCAGCAAAAATTCAGTAACTGTCAGTTATAGGAACAGTGCTATCTCTATGTCAAAGTGGAGTAACTGTAAACTGAGAAATGGTTCCATATTAAAGAAGACTTGAGTGATACCTAACTAAACATAAGGCATGATACTGGACTTGCCACTAGAGGGGGGGAAACTGCCATTAAGGATGTGAACTGGACAACCGGTGGAATCTGAACATTAGACAATAGTATTATGTCAATGTTAGAAGTTCCTGATTTTGATTAATACTTATATAAGATAATAATCCTTGGTTTTAGAAGATAAACACTGAAGTATTTAGGAGTAAAAGAGCCTGATGTCTTCAACTTAATTTCAAATGGGTCAGCACTAATGATGATGTTAATAATGTGTGTGTCTGTGTATGCATGTGTACAAATGTGGCAAAATGTTAACTGGAGAATCTAGGTAAAGGGTATACAGGAGATGTTTTTACTATTCTAGTAATTTCTCTGTAAATCTGAAATTATTCAGAAATAAAAATTTAAAACTTACATCTGTATTAATTTTCATGGCTTATCAAAGTTTTCTACAGAGTGGATATATAATAAATGGTAAAGGATTATCCTGAACAAAATAATAGAAATAGAAAAGCAAAGAAATTACAAAGATATTTCTAAATGAATTTCTATACTTACTTGAAATTGCCAGTTTCCCAAATGATCAATGTCTTTAATATATACATGATAATGTCCTCCATAGCAGCCACCCTTGTGTATAATAACTGAGAAGAGGTCATATATATATTCTAAGTCATCCAATTCACTCTAAAAGAAAAAGGAACATAAACATTGATACAGTTTACATAAAATGGTAAGATACATAATCAAAGGGCAAAAAATTTCAACTATTGAAATTTTTTTTTTCTAGACAGAGTCTAACTGTGTTGCCCAGGCTAGAGTGCCGTGGCGTCAGCCTAGGTCACAGCAACCTCAAACTCCTGGGCTCAAGTGATCCTTTTGCCTCAGCCTCCCAGGTAGCTGGGACTACAGGCATGTGCCACCATGCCCAGCTAATTTTTTCTATATATTTTTAGTAGTCCAGCCAATTTCTTTCTATTTTTAGTAGAGACGGGGTCTCGCTCTTGCTCAGGCTGGTCTCGAACTCCTGAACTCAAATAATCTACCCGCCTCAGCCTGCCAGAGAGCTAGGATTATAGGTGTGAGCCACTGCGCCTGGCCTCAACTATTGAAATTAATAAGAAACTTCACTGCTTATTCTGTTACTTAATGGTAAATAAAGATGAATTTAAGTAACTGGCTTTAAATTTTAAAACTCTTAGTTCACTGATCTAATACCAATCATACTACACCAATCAAATACTGCCTCTTAGTTAAACATGAACACATGTACCTGAAAGAGATGTTATTTTTATGTATTTTGGCTAAGATCAGGTAAGGCAATGAGACAATGAAACATCTTACCCTATCAGTGAGTCTGTTGTAGATATTTTTAGCAAGAGAAACTCATCTTTGTATCATACCTATTACACTGCTTTATACATGTGTTCTTTACCTATTTAAATTGTCCTATATTTCAACTATTGTGTGGCTCAAAGTCAAAGCCAGATTGACTATCACCCCTCATGACACTTCAGTCCTCTACACAGAACAGGAACTTAGCAATTAGAATACCAGCTGGTCTTCTTTAGAGGCAGTTTAGTGGAATAAAGAGATTCTTTCTTGCTTTATTAATTCTATGATCATCCTTTTCTATAATTATTATGTTCTATGATCATGAGTGACTCCACTGATGAGCTTCTCCACTAGTAATTAAAAACAAAACACAAAATTACTTTAGATTAAGAGATACTTTAAAACTGTTTATTTAAATTTCCTAGCCAGATATGGTGGTGCACACCTGTAATGCCAGCTACTTGGGAGGCTGAGGCAGAAGATCGCTTGAACCCAGGAGTTCAAGGTTGCAGTGAGCTACGATTGCACCACTGCATTTCAGCCTGGGCAACAGAGTAAGACCCTATCTTAAAAAAAAAAAAAAAAGTTTATTTAAATTCCCAATGCAGAAGAAAAAAGAATCCTTAATTTTCACATTTGAGGAGTCTGAATTACATGGTATAAGCTCCCTTCCAGTTTTGATGTCTAAACCCAGTGTTCATCTGTGATGTTAAAATGTACATATGGGTGCCAGTTATTTGAAGAATTTATTTGCTTAAAATATTATACTTCTTGAGGTATCACAAGATCGGAAGAATGGCCTCCACTCGTACTCACCATCAAATTGGTACTAACTGTTGAACACTAGGGTGCTCACATGGCAGTAATACTGTCCAGGGATTAGGGGGATGTGCAGGGGGTAAACTCACAACTAAAGAACATGGGGACCATCATAGAGGGGAAGGGCATGCCTCTAACCCTCGCTTGGGTGAGGCAAAGACATAAAATGTAACCATAATGTTTATACCCTCATAATACCCTGAAATAAAAAAAAAAAATTAACAATCACTATGCCTGTCGGGCTGAACCCAGAGGCTGGTGGGAGGTTCCTTGGAAATTTTCCCTTTAAATGGGCCCCACTCCTTTGAGAGGCCACCCAAACTCAACTATAAAAGCCCTAGATGCCCACCACATCAGCCTGTCTGTATGCAGACATTAAAATAAACTTCTTTTCATGTAAAAAAAAAAAAATATATATATTATACTTCTAAAGTGTGAAACATTTTAACATGTCTAGTTCAGGCAGAAGATAAGAGGTATACACAAAGATGCAAAGTGACATTTTATCCCATTAACACAGAAATCCAAAAGTAAAATTAATGTGGATTTCCTAGATAAGTGCTCAATTTCTTTACTTATTTCAGTTTTGTTATATCAAATCATATTAAAATCATGTGACAAACTATCTTTTACAAAAGGAGGGGAAAGTATATTAACTAACTCTGGGAAAATTGTTTATTCTGGGTATGCCAATAACAGGTTCAGGGTCAACAGAAAATTAGAACCTTTGAGTGGTAATTCAAACAATAAAACAAAAACTAAAAAGCTCAGTAGTTAGGTTTAAAGTAGAGAAGGCTCATGGGTGAAGAGCTTGAATTTTAAGAACATTTATAAAAATATTACTTTTTTACATAGAAATTCAATACCTAGCTAATAAATATTCTGTTCTTAATACAAAAAATGATTTGTGATAAGAAATACAATCATTCTCATCACTCTGATTTTGGCATGTATAGCAACGATACAAAAATATTTGAAAATGGGTTATAAAGCAAGTTGATTTTGTAATTAATTTGTTTTCAAAACTTTTTATTTCCTATGTCTTGAGGATTACAATTTTAGACTAGTATAGTTCCATTTGCCTCTTTACTTTCTAGATGCATAATTCATAATTTCATCTAAAACTAAATCCAAATAGCAACATACCAATTAGTGGCAAGTTTTCTAAATGCAGGGTCATTTCCAATTTTGTTCTTAAATTCTCATTTCAAAGATTTTTCAAGAAGAGTTTAATAAAGAGAACTGAGAACAAACACATACTTTGGAAAGTCAAAAGGACTGTAAATAAATCAGTGGTTCTCAACCAGGGGTGATTTTGGGTGACATGGACATTGGCCTTGTCTAAAGATATTCTTGTTTGTCACACCTGGGGAAGGAGGAGTGTGGATGCTGCTGTCATCTAGTAGGCAGAGGCGCGGGATGCTACTAATATCCTACAATGCCTGGAGCAGTCTCCCACAACAGAGAATAATTTAACTTAAAATATTAATAGTGCCAAGGTTGAAAGATTCTGCAATAAACCAACTGAAAATCAGGTAAACAAAAGATTCAATCTTGGGAGGGGAAAAGAAAGAATTTAAAAATAAAATAGTTCAAACCTGTTCACAAAAAGGCTTGAGATTGATCTGGAGAGGGAACGTATAACAGCTAGTTTCCTTGTAGCGTTCACATTTCACGAAATCAAAATTAAATCTTAGCAATGAAACAGTAAGAAACGGAGGCAGCTTACGTAATTTGGCCAACTGTTAAAAGAAAAATTTACAAAGTTTTTTAAAAACAGAGTTATACAAAGGGATATATAATGTTTCTCGAGGTAGGAAGAAACCACCAACAACCTATGACAGTTCTAAGAGAAACAGGTCCTTAGATCACATAAACTCATTACCATGGATTCAACACAACTCTTGATATAAACTCATCTATTTTATGGGTCTGAAGGTGGCATCGCTCTTTTATGCTTACAACTAAAAAAAAATCTACAAGCCTGTTTTATGTTTTTAGTGTTGATATCCTAAAATACTATTTCGTGAGCATATTCCCTCTTTAACCGTGTCCATTTCCTGCCCAATTCCTGGCCTTTTCCTTGGTGTCTCCATACACAGTTCTTTTTATTTAGTGAAGAACTGGAGCTCTTAACCTGGGACCTAAGAAACTATTTCAAAGGACCTGAGCCGATGAAATGATAAAAAAAAAATTTTATATGCATATGTATTTTTCTGGGGAGAAGATCCACAACTTTCATTAGACTTTCAAAAGGATTCTAACTCCCCAAAGGTTAAAATCTATTGAATGGGGTTTTATAGTCACTGTTTTTAATCCGAAAGCACATAAGATATTTTTTGTTTAAGAGTCATCGGTTGTCCCCAACCCTCTTGGATTAATGGTCTGTGAGGAGAAAAAAAAATCCTTCCCCTATGTATAAAATTATCGATAACATATATATCTAACATCCCTAAAAATATATTTAAAATAATAGTTACACAAATCTAGTGGGTAAAAAAAAAGTAAACAAAGAACCCCTAGAAATATATTAATAACAACATGGTAGATTTTCAAACAAGCTCTAAAAATTCATCTTAAAAACTGAGTAACTCAACTATATGTGGCTGAGAAGAGACTGCTAAGGACAAGAAAATCTGCATTTATTTAGACAACATAGCCAAACTAAACTTAGAATGCAACAAATTCAATGCAACTAGAATAGAATGCTATTTTAAAAGTATCTAGATCAAAATCTTCCATTGAAAGAGAATTAAACCAATGGAATAAAAGGTAGATAAAGAACTGCATTTGTTTAGTAAAAGGTTTTTATTTCATTGATGTGCAAATTAAGTCTAACCAAGAACTAAGAATGTATAAGTATCTAAGACTTTTCCAAACTTTGAAGTTTATACTTATTTGTTAGGCTGTAGTTTTAACAACAAAGTTGAAATAGAAAATAAATAAGCAAATGATAAACATCTCTCTTTGGATTTCATAAAGAGGCAAAGGCTAGATGGAAATATATATTAAACAGTATAAAATTCCACCCTGGCTTTAAAACTTACTGTGAAAACTATAGGGATAGGGTTTACTGTTTTCATTATATTTTCATCTATAATCTCCAGGATACAAAATCAGTATCATGTGTTAGCTAAATCAATGCTTGTTTTATTTGTTGGAAAAACTCAGTAACTGCCAGCTACAGGAATAGTGCTAACTCTTCATCATAATGAAGTAACTGCATAAATATGTCTTTTGCGGTAGCTGTTTAAGACGATGCTCAGTAACCACTGATCGAATTGAGCTCAAGCTGATGATGTTTATGAATACCATATTATCCAGCAGCAGAGGGATAGCTAATGATGTAGACGATAATGACAGAAGCAGGGTTGATGCCACATTGGCCATAGGTACAAGGAGCTGAGAAGGAAGGCCAGAGAGGTTAGAGATAGCACATCCGAGTCAGAGGAAAGGGAAATGGCATTGATAATTTATACATATATAGACATAGAGACAGTTATAAATTATCTATAATCATTTTTACATTAATATTAATGGATTACTAGTATTTAGCAATTTACTAGCATTGGTAATGCTTTGGGTGGAAATTAACTGTGTGAAAAATACATGAAAGAACAATTACATAGTGAGAAATCACATAGAATTGTGAAAGAATGGTGAAAAGGAAATATAAATGAGTGGTTGCTAGAAGATAAAGTAAAAAAAGAAAACTCTACAAAATATTTTCCTAAAATCTGTCCCCCAAAAAGAGTTATTCAGATGCCAGACTCTCTTAGAACAAAAGACATCCTGGATCCAAAGGGCTCAACCAGTAAAGCATGGAGACCTTGCATCAAAACTGGAATAAAACACCAATATGTGGCAGATTTTCAGAAATGCCAAAGTACTGATATAATAAATCAATGCCACATCATAAAGAAGCTGGTATGTGCAAAATTTACAAGCATGAAAGTAACATTGGGGAGGTGTTCCATTAACCTAAATGGGAGTTGTCTCTTATTTCTCTTCTTGAGAAGTTTCTCTTCTTTCCTGGAATCAAAAATAACTATGAATTAAATCTATAGGAATGGCTATTTATGTATGAATGTGATGAATAAATTTGAGAAATATCAGAATTCTATGCTTATTGATTTGCTTTACTTTTCTCTCTTAGCTCTCACATGGCAAAAGAAATCACTTGCTTTAATCCTGCCTTTCTTTCATTTTGTGTTTTGCTTTGCTCTACAGAAAGAAAACCGTAAGTATTCTCTGTTAAGTTGCTTACTTATTAAGTTAAGTATTCCTACCTGGCAAAAGAGGAAAGGGCATACTGGATATACCAGAGTGAGGAAGGACATATGTCAAGATTATAAAATAACTGCATATTAAGAAAATGAAGAGAGCCATCTATTTTCACAGGAGTAAACAAGGGAAGGGAAAGTTCAATAAGCTTCTCGGCCGGCAGGAATAAAAAAATATACGTTTACACAACAATAATTTGCAAAAAGCAGCATATGGGGAGTTTATCAAAAAAGGTATACTTATGAAACATTGAGGTACAAATAATTTTTCCTGGGAGAGAAGGAAGTTGAGAGAACCATCGGGTTGAAAGCTTTAAAAAATTCTTTATTGTAAAAAATTCATACAGATAATAATGTAAATGTCTTTTCAATCCTTAGTGTTAAGAGCTTCAAGTATCTCCTCCAGCCTTTTTCATAAGCACTAAGTACATAGTGTGTACTAAGTGGGGACTCTGGAAAAAGGCAGGGATCTATCTTTACCTTTGCTGCTTTAACCAGCCTGTCACAAGTTCCACAGTGGTACAAGTTGTCATAGTCAAAAACTTCCTCTTCTACGTACATGTTCCAGAGTGCATCTTCCAAACCAGATACATTTTTGACTGCTACTGTTAGATCTAAGAAGTCTTCCTGAAACATACATGAATATAATGTTGAAAAAAACAATTTCACAGAGGTTTATAAAGACATCACAAGTTCACACATATATTGGGAATAATCAGATACATTTTTTCTAAAACACTGTACATATGAAGATGTGGATCTCCTGATTAGGCAATGTGGTCATTAAATTATCCTTCCTTCTAAATCAAACTATAATTTAGCTTAAAATATATTAGGAAAAAATGTACAAAGGAAGAAATTTAGGAGTTTACTATGATATAATAAAACCTATTTATGAGAAAATCATATAAACCACAATAAAACACATATCTGAATTTAGAACTGTATAAACAAGATTTATAGTACGGTTTTTAGTCTCTACACTAGAACATAATAGCAAGGGTACAGTTAAATTTTCTAATGTAAACTCCATATCTTCATATTCTTTTGCTAGAGTTGGTTTAAGATATATTGAAGAAGTTATAAGAAAAAAATTCTTTTGAGCCAGGATAAGAAGGTATTCTATGAAAATTAAGAGGAGGGAATTTGGCAAAAAGGGAGTCTATCAATTTTCTACTCTAATTACATTTAAATTACAATATATTTCTAGTAATAAATGTTATTACAATTTGGAAAATTTAACTCATATTTATAGTTCCATGTGTGTGCAACAGCATTATTTTGAGGAATTAAGGGGAATGTAAAATAACAGGGCACTAATTAGTTTATGGTGGAAAGCTTAAGTAATAAAAGTAACACATGTGAAAAGTTAATGTGTTTAATTTATAATATGCCTTATATACATAGTTTTAAAATTACTTCGTGAATTATTATATCACAGCTAAGTTAATCACACAGCAGTTAAAAAATAGACACAATATCCTTTTTATTAAAGGATTACTGTTCATTGATGAAACCACTAGCTGTATGAGATTTGTAGGGCGAACAGAGATTTTTATATTTATGTGAGCAAATTTCCAATTAGATTAAAAGGGTAATCTATGTCATTACAAAGAACTGAAGTATATACTAATTAAAATAGGTTTATAATGGCTTTGTATATGATATATATGGTTTACGTATAATGAATAAACATAAGTACACACATATAAATGAACTTTCTAAAGGAAAGTAATAAACTAAATCCAATATTTAATTACAGATGTTTATCAATTTAAACATTCCTCAGTATTCTCTATTTTTATTACCTCCCTAATTAACTTTCTTGACAATATTCTAACCATAATGACATTGGTTTCTCTCATAAGGCCACAGTCTTCTATTTGTAAACATCCCCCAAATCCGTTTTCCAAATACTAGAGTGCAGAATAAAAGATGAAGTTTCAAGATATTTGCTTCTGTCAGTTTACATGGAGAACTCTGTATTATACACTCGTGATTTAGGTGTATGGTAAAAGAAAAAGGCCCAATAAATTATTTCTAGTAATAAACACTTTAATCCTCATGTGGTATTGCAGCTCACAGGTTTAATTACAGGAATTATAATTTGTGATATAATTTTTTGTTAAAGTATTTTGGCATATTCACCTGCTTCTCACTGATGTTCTTACATTCTTTACAAACAATCTGGTTAATGATGGTTCCGTGATACAGACGATTGATGAGGTCATGGCCAGAGGTCCCAACTAAAGAAGTTTCCAAAGCACTGAAGAGAATTCGATTCAGTTCCTGCACATCATGTTGCCTCATCTCCTATAAAACAGATAACTTTCAAATGCGATCTTCTGCTTCAGATTTTCAAAAACATTTAGAAAAATATTAGTTAACAAAACACAAGATTTATCATGCAATCCAAAGATAAGCTTTGATAAGGATGACTAATGCAAAATAAGCTAAGACCAGGTTAAGAGCTCACCACCTATTTTTATTGCTACTGGAAAATGAAAATATGGACAGGCGGTGTTCAGTACGCACATAGAACTCAACTCTCCTGACTATCAGAAAATGTATTCATTCTTGTGGAAAACCATACCATACAAGTGTCCACGCCACAGAAAGGAGAGAGGAGGAAGGAACACAATAGGTGCGGTGTCTAAGAGCTGGCAAATACTAACATAGCACTACTGAGGAAAAACTCCTGATGGAACTTGCTTTGATTCATGAGTCATGGACCTGTGTGTGAACTTCTTCTTAAGAGCAATTTATAACCCAAAGCCCG
Organism: Indri indri; assembly: GCA_004363605.1. Lineage (NCBI taxonomy): Eukaryota > Metazoa > Chordata > Mammalia > Primates > Indriidae > Indri > Indri indri. Next base: position 16,376 of record RJWJ010006777.1, on the reverse strand, counting down.
GGGGCACAGCAACACTTAGGAGTGGAGAAGAGGAGGAAGAGCAGAGGAGGGGAAATTCCGAAGAGTGAGGTCCCCCCAGAACCAGGAGAAGCCTGGGCTTTAAGGTGGGTGGTGGGTGCTACCAAGAGCCCCTCCAGCTGAGGACAGAGCATGTCTTCTGGACTCAGCATATGATTGTCACTGTTGACTTGGACAGGAAAAGCGGAAAGGTGGCCGAGGAACAAATGCAGGATATAGAAGTAGAGGCAGTGAGGAAAGACTGTTTAAAAATAAGTTTAGTGTGAAGAGTGGCAGATAAAGTGGATGAAAGCTGGATCAAGATGTGGGACTTGGGGTCTCTGTCTAGTCTTTTAAAATGTAAGACACTAAAGAATGTAAATTTCTCCAGGATCACTGGCTCTGATGGGACAGAAAACTTGTGGAAGTTCTCAACAATCCTACATTTGATAAAGGTACCTCACAGATTTTCTTCTACCACTGCAGGTCCAGTCCTAGAGGGTTTCCTGCAAGATTTTATTTATGAAAAATAAAATAAAAAAGGTTTTCACAGCTTTAAGAAGTATGAAATCAGCAAGTCAGTGGAAACTCATTATCAAAAACAAATGGAAATCCATCAACTGATGATTAGATTAAAAAAACACCAATGTGGCATATTCATCCAATAGAATCTTATTTGTCAGTAAAAAGGAAAGAAATACTGACACATACTATAACATAAATGAGCCCTGAAAACACTATCTTAAGTGAATGAAGCCAGTTACAAAAGATCACAAATTGTATGATTCCATTCTTATGAAATGTCTAGAACAGGCAAATCCATAGTGAGAGAAAGGAGGTCAGTGGTTGCCAGGGGCCGAGGGGAGGCGGATGGGGAGTGACTGCTAACGGGTATGGGGTTTCTTTTTGGGCTGGTGAAAATGTTCTAAAATTGATTGTAGTGATGGTTGCACAACTCTGTGAATACACTAAAAAAACCCCACTGTACCCTTTCAAAGCATGAATTTTATGGCATGTAAATTATAGCTCAAAAAAGTGGTTATTTTTTTAAAAGGGAAGGAAAAAGGAATTAACCCCAAGTACCAGCCCTACATCCAAAACTTAACATACCTGTTTAAAGACTGTATTATTACCCAATTTTACTTTAAAGTCCACACCCTACCTCTTTAATCACATAGTATCACCTAGTTAAAAAGTGCTCCTGGTTAGAAGAAGACAACTATTCAAACTTTATTGTTAAAGGCAATATAATATTATTCTTATCATTGCCTCTTTAAATTCTGTGACAGTCGCCCATACCTGTCTTTGCAGGAATACATCTAATCCATAAAAAATGGAAGACTTGGATACGCTTGAGTTTGTATAGCTAACAGCTGATCAATATTGACAACAAGCACCTTTACTCATTGCTGACAAGTGTGTAGTGTTTGTATATAGTTGAATGCCTTTCAGGAACTCAAACAGGAAAGTGAGAGAAAGCTCACACACAATAGGATACAGGAAAAAAATGAAGCAAGCCAGGAGAAAGTCAGAACAGGGAAAATGAAAAGACCTGAAAAGAATGGTTTCACTGATTTTGTCTAAAGCAAACGTTACCCGGATTCAAACACAAAGCTTGTCACAAAGGCAGACAGAACATTTAAAATTTAGTTACCATTTACTTTATCCATTATTGTTAGTCAAAGGCTAAAAAGCTGATCAAGAGTTTGCTTTACAAATGGTAAGTAATTTCCAGGTAATAGGTGTTGTATCTCAACTAGACTATGTAAAGATTCTTGGAGTAGAAATTGTAAAAATCCGCTCTTGTACTCTCCCTGTAGTCACAACCTTCTTCCCAACCCCAAATCACAGCCATTCATAAAATCCTGTATATAGCAAATGTCTAGAAAACATATTTCTGGCTTGCAATTTTTTAATGTGAGAAGGAAACATTCAAACAATACGTTGAGACCCTAAGACAAAATTAAAGGAAGTTAGATAATGGTAAAGCAGCATTTATTCTTTCCTCTATTGCTGGCAATATTTCTTCCTTAGAGAAGTTGACCTTCGTACCTCATTGCTGGTCCACCCAAAGCTGTCAGTGAGGTCTGCTGTGGATGCAGCTTCCTGGTCCAAGAGCAGAAGCTGAGCAAACAGGCGCTGTAACTGTAAAGGTATGATTCGAACCTGAATGAGAAACACACACTTCTAAATGAACTCTTTTAATGTTGATCGAGGCTTTTGAAAACAACTGTATACTAGTTTTCACATATCTCCTAGTTCATTCAGGGGAAAGTTTATAAATATATTATCATATGCCGGGCGCGGTGGCTCACGCCTGTAATCCTAGCACTCTGGGAGGCCGAGGTGGGCGGATCGTTCTGAGCTCAGGAGTTCGAGACCAGCCTGAGCAAGAGTGAGACCCCCCGTCTCTACCAAAAATAGAAAGAAATTAATTGGACAGCTAAAAATATATATAGAAAAAAAAATTAGCCGGGCATGGTGGCGCATGCCTGTAGTCCCAGCTACTCGGGAGGCTGAGACAGTAGGATTGCTCGAGCCCAGGAGTTTGAGGTTGCTGTGAGCTAGGCTGACCCCACGGCACTTGCCCCAGGCAAGAGAGTGAGACTGTCTCAAAAAAAAAATAAATAAATAAATAAATAAATATATTATCATAAATGGAGAACTGATTGTGATTCGATCATTCTTTAAAAATTCTAATTCAATCCAAAAAGTTTTTTTATCTGGAGTTTTCTACCTTGACACAGTTGAAATTAATGTTAAAGCTCAAATAGGCCCTAATAAACCACCCAATTGATTACAGAGTGACAACAGTTTGAATCTCTAATAGCCCATCCTTCCTCTCAAATATCTCAGATACACATATATTCCCTCTGAAGAATTTTCCAGGCACTCTGGAGCATATCTCACTCTGGAGTTCCGACACTTTATAGGGCCCGTCACCCCTGCGTCACCTTCTGCTGGCTCCACACCTGTTCCTGTCTTATCAGATGTGGTGAGGGCTGAGCCAGACTGTGCAATGGCCAGTAGAGTCTGGTCTGCATGCCAGATTTAGAGATTGAAAGGGAGAATAAGTATTTAGAAACTTTTATGGCAATTTGACATTCCTATGACATTTTCATTAAATACTACAAAACTACTGATCTGCAACAGACTGGGAATAAAGAAAATACACAAAAACTAGTCCTTTGCCACACAAGTGGTTTGAGAAGCACTAGGCTGGATCACGAAAGACTCCTATTAAGCATAGATTTGAACCTGAAAGTGATAAGAAACTTCTGAATTATTTTTAAGCAGGGAGGAACATGATTACATCTACACTTTAAATAAAATTTCATCACAGTAACGTATAAAATAACAAAATAATTTCTTACCCAATTTATTTTCAGAGTACCACATTGAAAGAATACTGATCTCTATTTTTTTATTTTGGTATTGTTGCAAATAAGTGATTTAAATAGATTTTTTTGATAGGCTAGTGTGGAAGATGTGCAAATATTTTCTTCACCAAAAGAAAAAATAACCATAGTAGAGAGAGAGGAAATGTTTATAAAGCAGTAGCAGTATTATGTTTTATATTTGGAAAATTAATTTTTTTTGAAGGAAAATTCTATTACCCATAGGGTATAGGCCAAATAACTTTCTGAAAATAAAGACTATATTTGGCACTTAATAAGATTATTGTCTTCTATGAATAAGTAACTTAATTCTTTCCTTAAAAAAAAAACATTGCCTCAATACTCCGAAACACCCCAGCAAATCACAGCTTTAATACCTTTGCATCAGGTTTATCTTTATCTTCGAACGAACCAAGCTCTTCTGGACCAAGAGAGAATAAAGCTTCTAAACAGAAAAGTAGAATCAGAGATGTAAATGACATTATTTCATTTAATAAAATTGTTCTAGAAAGCCAAGACCACCACTAAGTAAAACCAATTAAAGATTCAGAAATATTATTGTGGCAATATTTATACTCTTACTCTACACATTCCATTTTCTTGTAACATTTTTAACCACTGACCCTAAGAAAATAAAGTGGCATGCTAAAGTCTCAGTATGGATCTACAGAAGGAAAATAATCTTTAGTTTGTGCACAGAAAACAAAAACGGTAACATCAGAAATCTTTAGTGGCTTCCCATTGCCTATGGCATTGAGTCCCAAAAGCCGTGGGTAATCTTAGGAAATATAGTAGTGAACTACAAATTGCAAGTTAAAGCACAAAACCATACAAGAACTTTTGTAGCCACCTCCCACTACTCTCAGCTACATTGTACCAGGTCTACTCCATTGTACTAGCCCTACTCCTTAAAATCTATTCTAAAATTTTTCTCCCCCAGTTCTCTGCTAGTCCTTACCCTTTCCATATTATACCTCTTCAACAATCAGCATAAGTTTCATGCTAAGCTGTACAAGGAGAGCACATTCCACCCTAAGATGTCAAACCACGTGCTTGGCCAGTGATTCCCTTTGCTGGAGAGGAAGCTGCCTGGGACTCTTGCCTAGTGGCACTTTCCATGACCTGCTCCACTGCCTCGCCTCTTCCTCAGTCTCTCTGAGGCTAATTTTCTACTTCAAGTTGCCCTTTAACTATGTTAAAACCTGGAAAAGTTTTATCCCTTTTAGGGATCTGCTTATTAACCCTGAAAATTTCTAATGGTGGAATTACTGACTGCATCAGGAAGATATTTTTATGGCGGGGATAGAGTCAAGGACAAGAGGCACCACTCTTAAATCCCACATACAGTTCAGTCCATTAGAATGGCCCTGGGAAGAGGACAGTGGTAAATATTTACTAAATCTCTGGAGGCAGGAAGTCTTTCTAAGCTTAGAAGCAACAGAAGACATCACAAAGATTGATAAATTTGGTGGTGGTGGTGGGAAGGGGAAACATGGGAAACCAGACACAGATGAGTCAGGTTGTCTGTCCTCAGAATATGGAGACACTGTGGAGAGCTGGGCTACAAAGCCCTGTAGTGCTAGGGTCCCCAGTCAGCGCCATGTGAAGGCAAAGTAATGTTCACACTAAGATCAAGGAAACACAGACACTAAGACGCTTGCAGATGAAAACAGTCTGCAGAAAGGGGAGTAGGAAAAACACATTGACAAAAACAGGGGCAAGAAATCGAGGGTCCAATTACAAGCTCACTTCTTGTAATTGGTCTCTGGGAGATTCCCCTATATTCTTACAATAACCCCCTTTTTTAATGTAGTTCATTTGAGTGAGTTTCTGCTCCTTGTACATAATCCTTTACCTAAACATCCTTGGGTCTTTGGAATTCAGAATTTCCACATTTTAGAAAAGTAATATAAAGAAAGGGTTAAGTACACTCCATTCCATTTCCAGGAGGGTCTGGGACAGACTATCCATTAATCAAGCACATTAATATTCTTGTAATGAATGTATGAATATTCATCCAAGTGAGAAAACTAAAGACTTAATAACCTTACATCAGGTTAGGTTCTAAAGCCAAACAAGTTCAGGTCAGATCAGATCAGAGTGAGAGCTTTTTAGATTTCAGGAAAATGCAGATGAACACTTATGGACCCCTATAAGATATGTGACAGCCCTCCCCACTCCACAAGGCAGAAATAATTGTCAGATAACTCTGGCTTAAGTGTTTGTCATTTTGGAGAAGTTTTAAAGCACAAAAATTCAAACAGTGTAACAACAATGAAAGCTAATACTTGTGACAGAATTGTCTTTATGTTGTATTTTAAATTGAAGGAATTAGAAAAGGAATATATTACCTTATTTTTTTATTTTGCTACTAAACATTGAAACCATACAATATATTTAAGATAATTTAAGCTTAAAATTTCTCTGTAGAATTACCAGTTTATATCTTACATTTGCAACAATAAACACATACTGTGCAATACATCTTTAAGATACTTTGTCTCTTTGTGATTTTGCATCATTACATGTAAAGATGATGGTACTTATTACTGATCAAATGTATGTAACACAGCATACCTCTGAATTCAGGTGTGAAATGAAGAGTCTGAAGAAGGGAATTGAGGTAACAGGTTCCACCCTGATTTCTGATTCCACTTAAATTGGTGAATTCTCTAGGAGCAGGTGGCTCCAAAGCTTTAGTCTTTAATTTCTTCCCTTTTCCGTACTGATTATTTGACACACTGGAATAATCCTCTTCAAATAGGTCCCCAAACATTGTGAAACTAAATACTACCCTTAAAAAGACATGACATGTTACATAAATGTTTTTATTTTTTAAATATTTTTTTCCCCCAAATCTCCTACCTTACACTTGGGAGTATCTATTTTGTGAAGTTGTTAGAAAGTATGTATGGTAGCTTGGGTTTTGGAGGTAACAAGATCTGGATTTTTTTTTCCCCATCCTTGCCAGGATCCTAACTACCTGTGTGACCTTGGGCAGGTTATTAACCTGTATTCTTATGTATAAAATGGGATACCGTCTGTTCCCTAGGGTCACTTAAACAGTCAAATGACATAATGAAAGAAAGGTATTTAGTGCACACAGTTTGACCCACGATAAACGATAGCTGTTTTTCAAAAGGACAAGTTTACATCACTAATTAGAAAAGAAAGAAAACACACCACCATGCCTAATTCACTACTGGGGAGGCAAAAGCAATCTTAGATTCCAAGACTTGACAGGGATCTTGGGACCATCAGTCACTCACTAAAATCTCTGCTTCTCACACCCCTCAATATCTGTACCAGATTATGGCATTTAAATTAATTAAATGAATCAAATTCATCTTGGTAGTAGTACGTAATTCCAAAGCTGGAAGGCTGAGAGGAGGTTCATTGCGGGGGGGCGGGGAGGGGGGCCTTAGGGGCGGTGAGGAAGACTGCAATTAAAATTATGGCGCCTAAAGGCCCTCCAATATGTATTCACTAATCCAAATATCAGCCCTGGGCATCTAGGTCATCTGCTCAAGATTTCATATCGAATGTTGCGCAGGGTCACTTGAACATGAGAAATGTAAAGCGCCTAGCACAGTTTCTAACTGACAGGAAGGACTGAAACGCACTCCTCAGAAGAAGGGCACAAAAAATGGAACTGACAGTCTAGCCTCGAGCTCATCTTCTGGATTCCCGAATCCCCCGCTTCACCCTCCACGCCACCTCCGGGCCCAGAGGCGCGACGAGGCAGAGGTCTCCGGGGCCGGAGACCACTGACCCAACGTCAGAAAAGCGCCGAGTACCCAGGCAGGCCCGGACCGCCCCTCGCCTCGCCCTCCTCAGGCTGTGCCGCCAACAACGTCCCTACGCTTCCCACGACCCCCTGGGGATACCCGGCAGCCAGCCCGACTTACTGCCTAAAGCCCAGACCCCGGCCCCGGCCAAAACGCGGAGCAGACGAACAACCCCCAACTGGGCGCCGCCATCTTGGCGAGGGCGGGTCTTCGGAATGTGATTTGAGGAAAGTAGACTACGCCTCCCAGGATGCCCCGCGGGAGCGCCGGCCCGTCGCGAAGAGCCTTATGGGCAACGGAGTTCCTCTTCCTGGAGAGTTTGGAAGTTGGGGCGGGAGGGCTACCCCAGCTTCCAGGTCCTCTTCCTGGAGAGTTTGGAAGTTGGGGCGGGAGGGCTACCCTAGCTTCCAGGTCTGCTCGTGGGTTCAAGGGTCCGCTCGGCCAGGTGGCCACTCATTCATTAAGGTTTTTTAAGTTTGTATTTATTGGTCTCTATAATCGATACTAGCTGCGGCAGGGTATGCAAAGATCGCTCTTTTAGCATAGGTAATTGTCAAGTTATCTGAACATGGGAAACAGTTGTGTAGGGCTTCAAGTTTGCCAACACCTTAAAGACAGTTTCCTAGTGTATCTTCAGTACAAACCCTGTGAAAAGCGTTCCGCATTCCCTGAACCTTTATAACATTTTCAATGTTTATTTGCTCTCCACCAACTGTAAGTAGCACGCGTAAGAATACACTTAAAATATCTCAAAATTATCCCCTCTTTCCCACTTGAGCACCTTGGGTGGACTATCTCAATAGCCTGCTTAGGCTCTACGTCTGGTATCATCCCTGTCTAATCCAGCTTCCATACAGGAATGAATGAGGGAGTCAGGGAGAAAATAATTTTGACTTCAGCTAAAAGTTTGAGCAATTGAGAATAGGGATAGCGATAGATGAAGCTGGAAAGGCAGGAGCTAAAGTGAATGCCAGACCAAGGAATTTGTATTTGGGATATTTGAGGGAGATCTGTGTGGCAGGAAAGTTAAGGAAGTGTTGATAGAGAAAGAACTGGAGGCAGAGGACCACCTCGGAGGCAAAAGGTCTACACTGGGAAATGACAGTGGGAATAGCCTGTGTTCAGTTCTCATCAGGCTTAACTCTGCTACATTGCCTCCTCAGCAGCCTCCTTTGTATGCCTCTCCTCCCTGGCTCCATGATATTCTATCCTCTGCTTCTCCTTTGCCTGCTGTGCTTCATCCCCCCCTCTTCCTAATAGCAGATGTTCCTCAAACTTCTATTCCCTGACCAAGAATGACCACTGGAAGTTTAGCTCCACAAGGACATGGGCTTTGCCTTGTTCACAGCTGTATCTCCAGCAACCTCAACAGTGCCTGGCTCATCACAGGACCTTAATTAATATTTATGGAATGAATGAATCACCTCTTAACACCACCATCCTTTCTTTCATCAGAATCAATGTCTTGGAGCTATATTTGAAACTTTGTCTTTTGTCCATCCGTCTAACTAGTGGCAACTCAAAGTATTGCCTGGACAATGTTCTTCCATTTCCATGGCTCCCTCTCCTCCTATCAGACCCTCCTTAAGTCTCACTTGTGTTAGGATGATGCCATGTAAGTGGACTCCCATTTTACCCATCCCATCCTGCACATCACTCAGCTCAAAATTCTCTACCAAAGAAGCTTCAATGATTCCTCAATGTCTGCTGCAGAAAGGCTTCATTTTGATGTTTTAGTCCACTAGTGGTCCCAGCACTCTTTTCGTACTGCATTTCTCAGTACTCACCTATTCTCCAAAGTGTTTCCAAGTGTGCCATATGCCTTCCTGCCTGTGATCTTATTCATGTTGTCCCCTCTGCAAAGGATGTCCATCATCTCAGGTCCTCCCTTCAATCCTATTTAGCAGAAAAGCCCATCTCAAATTCTAACTCATCTGTAAATATTTTCCATATCTCTCTAAACAAGATATGATCTTTTCTTCCTGTAGGCCTTCAGGATAATATGTACCTCTCCTGTAGCATTTGTCTCTGGCAGAGTCATATCTTGTCATTTTGTTAGTGTCTCCAAGCCAGAGGTTATACCTTATCTGCCCTGTAGCCCCTGTAGCAGTTAACACTAAAAAATATTAGTTGCATTATCATTGATAATACTGATACATGGCTTTGTATAAAAGTTTAGAGTGAAATTTTAAATCTTTTATTTCATTTGCTCGACAGGAAATTAGAGTCAAATCTATAAAGATGTTGACCATACTCTGTACCCATGAAGGTTTCACCCAAATATTCCCACCATGTGAGGGGCTGCACAAGAAAGATTAATAATGCTTTTTAAAGGTTGTGAGCATTTACTCTGTGCCAGGCAGATGCAGAGGGTTTCCAAGCACTATCTTATTTCATTCTTATAAGAATCCCACAAGTTGGGAACTGATACTATTCCCATTTTACACATGAGGACGTTGAGGTACTGAGTGATAAATAATTTTTACAAGGTTACACAGCAAATAAGTCTTAGAAATAAGATTTGAATTCTGGCGATTAAACTCCAGGTCTGCACTATTAACCACTGTTTCCATCCTCCTCAATAAAGCCAAGCAACTGCTCGCCTGCCTGCTACCCTTCCTCCCTCCTTCCTTCTTTCCTTCCTCCCCTTCTTTCATTCTACAAATTCGTTTTAGTACTTCTCATGTGTCTGGCGCTGGGGTATTACAAAAAGAGTGAGACAGATTGTGGCCAACATTGCCACCTGCCTACCCAATATGCTTCTCTCCTTCTTCCTTACTAACAGACCCTCAATTTTATAGGGTGCGAAGCCTCCCATTCAGCTCAGGGTGGTCATGTGACACAGTTCCAGTCAGTGAATAATAATGATAGCTAACATGTACAGAGTGCTGGCTGTATGCCAGGCACCATCGTAAGTGCTTTTACACATAGAAACTCATTTAATTAAAAACCTTTAACAACCTGTGAATTAGATGCTATTAAAAGTAAAAGTCGCTGGGTGAGGCTTCTGGGAAAGTTCTTCTTTTTTTTTTTGTAGGCAAAAGATTTTATTTTATTTTATTTTATTTTATTTCAGCATATTATGGGGGTACAGATGTTTAGGTTACATATGTTGCCCTTGCCCCCCTCCCCCCCAAGTCAGAGCTTCAAGCGTGTCCATCCCCCGGATGGTGGGCATTGCACTCATTATGTATGCATATACCCATCCCCTCCTCCCCCCTCCCACCTGCCCGACACCCAATAAATGTTATTCTTATATATGCACTTAGGTGTTGATCAGTGAAACCAATTTGCTGGTGAGTACATGAGGTGCTTATTTTTCCATTCTTGGGATACTTCACTTAGTAGAATGGGTTCCAGCTCTATGGGAAAGTTCTTTAAAAGGAGACATTAGTTGTTTTCCCTTTGCCCTGCCTTCTTTTCCACTTGAGATCTAGACATGATGGCTGGAGCTCTGGCAACCATTAAGAACATGAGGTTGGGCCAGGCGTGGTGGCTTACGCCTGTAATCCTAGCACTCTGGGAGGCCAAGGTGGGAGGATTGCTTGTGCGCAGGCATTTGAGACCAGCCTGAGCAAGAGTCAGATCCCGTCTCTACTAAAAATAGAAAAATTAGCCAGGCGTCGTGGGAATACCTGTAGTCCCAGCTACTAGGGAGGCTGAGGCAGGAGGATCACCTGAGCCCAGGAATTTGAGGTTACTGTGAGCTATGATGATGCTACTGCACTGTACCCAGGGTGACAAAGCAAGACTGTCTCAAAGAAAAAAAAAAAGAAAAAGAAAAAAAAGAGAAAGAAAAAACAATATGAGGGTGCGGATTATTCTATAAAGATTAAAAGAACTTATATTCCTGATGGCATTGTAGAACTGACATGTAAACCCTGGAGTATCTACCTCCTGACATTTTTTTCTGCAAGATAAAAAGTATTCTTTCATTTAAGTCACTGTTTGATGGGGTCTCTTTTGATGGAGGGTTCATAGATGAATATAGTTCCTAAGTGGAACACAAGCACTGCCTTTGAGGAGCTCAAAGTGGGTAGAGAAAAGAGAAATATAAAAAATAAAAATACAGTGAAGTAAGTGTCATTATTCTTTCCTTGCATGCATAACTTGTATATGAGGGATCTTTAAAAAAATCATGGAAAATGCATATTATGAAAAAACTACGCATGGATTTCAGGGTCTTTTATTTTGTACCAAAATGAACTCACATTAATTGGTTATAACGTATTTGTACAGGATCTAGTTTGAGGCACTAAGAAGGATAAGACATCAGTTTGAAAAGAACCCCTATCAGAGTACCATGAATTCTGCTAAAACTGAAGCAATAACAAATTGAAGCTTGGGTGGGAGAATGGTGAAATTACTGATACTTTATGAAAAATTTATAGGGACAATGCCCCAAAGAAATCAGCAGTTCACAAATGGTTAACTCATTTTAAAAAGGGATGCGACCATATTGAAGATGAAGCCTGCAGTAGCAGGCCATCCACATCAATTTGCAAGGAAAAACTAATCTTGTTTTTGCCCTAATTGAAGAGGACCAACAATTAACAGCAGAAACAATAGCCAACACCATAAACATCTCAATTGATTCAGCTCACACAATTCTGGCTGAAAAATTAAAGTTGAGCAAACTTTCCACTCGACGGTTATCAAAACTTTTGGTTTTTTTTCTTCTGGAAACACTATCTTCCCAGCCGATGATTGCCAAAACTGTTGCTTCTAGACTGGCTGCACACAAGAGCAGAGATTTCAGGAAATTTTAAACAAGTGAGATCAAAATTCTGAAGCATTTCTTCAAAGAATTATAAGAGGAGTTGAAACGGCTTTATTAGTAAAATCCTGAGGACAAAGCACAATCAAAGCAAAGGCTACCAAGGGGTTGATGGGGGCCAGGCAAAGCAAAAGTGAAACAAAGGTCATGGCAACGATTCTAGGGAGTTGCCCAAGGCATTTTGTTTGTTGGCTTTGTGGAGAGTCGAAGAAGGATATCATCTGCTTATTATGAGAGTGTTTTGAGAAAGTTACCCAAAGCTTTAACAGAAAAACACCTGGGAAAGCCCCACCAGAGAGTCCTTCTCCACCACGACTGTGCTCCCGCTCATTCCTCTCATCCAACAAGGACAGTTTTGCAAGAGTTTTGACGGGAAATCATTAGGCATCCACCTTACAGTCCTGATTTGGCTCCGTCTAACTTCTTTTTGTTTTCTAATCTTAAAAAAATCTGGAAAGGGCACGCATTTTTCTTCGGTTAAGGTAAAAAGGCCTGCACACATTGTTTAGGGATGGATTAAACGGTTGGTGTCGTTGCTTACAAAAGGGTCTTGAACTTGATGGAGCTTATGTTGAGAAATAAAGTTTATATTTTTTATTTTTAATCTTTTAATTCTATTTTCCATGAACTTTTAGAAGCCCCCTTTTATAAATTAAACAGCAATCAAAAAGCTGGCGAGGCAGCTGGTAAGAAGTTTTAGTCCGCAGAGATGTGGATGCTGTTTCACAGAGGCCACCTCAGAGTCGGGGGAGAGACTCAGGAGGTAAAACACTCGCCAGGAGATAATCTTATTACAATTCAGGGCACACAACCCAAGGGTCCATCGACAGGTGGCTGGATAAACAAAATGTGACATATGCATTCAGTGCAATATTATTCAGCCTTAAAAAAGATTGAAGCACTGATATATGCTACAAAATGGACACAGAGGGACAAACACTGTATGATTCCGCTGATACGAGGTACCTAGAAAAGGCAAATTCATAGACACAGAAAGTAGAATCGTGGTTACCAGGGGCTGGGGGAAGGGGGAGATGGGGAGTTATTTTTTGTAGGTGCAGTTTCAGTTTGGGAAGATGGACAGAGTGGTAATGGTTACACAAGGTGAGTAGAGTTAATGCCACTGAATTGTACATTTAAAAATGGTTAAAATGGTAAATTTTATGTTACATATGTTTTATCACAATAACTTCTTAAAAAATACTCAGAGCAGTTCATAAAGTCTTCCCACAGTTGCATTCCTGAATCTTAATTGGCCTCAGGGGCATTCACAGAAGGAACTTCTGCAGAGTCAAGGACACATTTGCAGATTTGCACAGGATTACAACTATTATTGGAAGAAGAAAGAGGTGGGGCAAAGGAAATAAAATGGGTAAAGCCCATATGTTAAAAACAGAAGAGCTGTTGGCATGGAGGCTGAGATGTCTCCAAAATGGGTGCAGCGGCACTGGTTAATGCCAGGAGGTGATCGCGGCATGCAGTGAAAGAAGCTTGACAGATCAGACAGGGAGAAGGGCTAGATCAGACAGTCACCAGGCTGAGATCCAGGGGTGCCTGGGCAAGGAGGACGAGTTGCTCTTTATTTGTTGATTCATTCATTCAACAAATATTTTGAGGACTGAACTCTGACCACTGTTTTTTTGCTCCAAATTCCTTCCTAAGAGGCTTGGACAGAGTCACATCTGCCAACCATGAATTTTGCTTAACACATCACTTTGCCCCAGTGTGTTGTGTCTTGCTTTCACAACTCAACTCTGGCATAGCACCAGATGGTGATTAGCAGACTTCTTAACTATGTTAAAATTAAACCGAAATGTTTCTTCTTGCTGACTCCAAGTTGCTAGACAAAGCCTTGCTTCTTTAATCAATTGCAAATTAAAGACTCTCTGAATCCATCTATGACCTGTAAGCCTCTGCTTCAAGATATCTCACCTTTTGGGGTCAGACCAATATATAACTTCCATGTGTTACAACTTTGCCTGTAACTCTTGCTTCCCAAGAGAGTCAGCCTGTCCTTTGAAGCTTTGAAGCCAGGCATTGACTTTTCCTCTTTATCTAAGAAAGAAGCTAGATGTTATCTTCTTCCAGTCAAAGGCTATTTCGTCTACATTGAAAGTCTGTTGTTTAGTGAGGCCAGCTTCATCAATTTCTTAGCCAGATCTTCTGGACAACTTGCTGCAGTTTCTACATCAGCACTTGCCGCTTCACCTTGCACTTTTATGTTATGGAGATGGTTTCGTTCCTTAAACCTCATGAATCAACCTCTGCTAGCTTCACACTTTTCTTCTACAGCTTCCTCGCTTCTCTCAGCCTTCATGGAGTGGCAGAGAATTAGGGCTTTGCTCTGCATTGGGCTTTAACGTAAGGGAATGTCGTGGCTGATCTGGTCTACCTAGACCACTCAATCTCTGTCCATATCAGCAATAAGGCTGTTTCACTTAGCATTCGTGTGGTCACTGCAGTAATGTTTTTAATTTCCTTCAAGAGCTTTTCATTGGCGTTCACAACTTAGCTAACGGTTCGGCACAAGAGGCCGGGCTTTCAGCCTGTCTCAGCTTTGGACATGCCCTCTTCACTAAAATGAATCCTGTCTAGTTTTTGGTTTTAAGTGAGAGATGTGCAACTCTTCCTTTCACTTGAACACTCATAGGCCGTTGCAGGGCATTAGTTGGCCTAATATAAATATTGTTGCGTCTCAGGGAATAGGGAGGCCTGAAGAGAGGAGGAGAGATGGGGCAATGGTTGGTCAGTGGAGCAGTCAGGACACACACATAACGTATCAGTTAAGGTCGCTATCTCACGTGGGCCAGCTTTGTGGTGCCCCCAAACAAGTGCAATACTGATAGCACTGATGACAGATCACCGTAACAGTTATAATAACAAGGAGAAAGTTTGAAATATCGTGAGAATTAGCAAAGTGTGATACAGAGACAGGAAGTGAGCACATGCTGTTGGAAAAATGGTACCCACAGACTTGCTCAATGCGGGGTTTTCACAGACCTTCAATTTGTAAAAAAAACCTGAAGTGCAATAAAGGAGCACAATAAGACAAGGCATGCCTGCATCACTCCGGCACATTTATCGCAACTCACCTACTGGTGTACCTATACTGGTACCTTTACTGGCACATTGTGATGATCTAAAGTCTATATTTTATTCAGATTTCCTTGGTTTTTACCTAATGTCCTTTTCCTTTTTCCAGATCCCATCCAGACACGACCTGACATTGAGTCACCATGTCTTCTTAGGCTCCTCTAGCCTGTGACAGTCTCTCAGCCTTTCCTTGTTTTTAGAGACCTTGACAGTTTTGAAGAGTACTGGTCGGGTGTTCTGTAGCTTGTTCCTCATTTTCCATTTGTCTGGTGGTGTTACCATGGTTAGACTGGGGTTATAGGCTTTGGGAGGAAGACCACAACGATGATGTCTTTTCTCACTTTCTTGTGAATGGCTACCCACTAGCCAAAAAGACTATTCTTTTCTGCATCGAGTTACCTTTGCACCTGTGTAAAAATTTGGCTGTTGACAATCCTGTGCATCTATTTCTGGACTTTGTATTTTGCTCCATCGATCTACTTGTGAACTATTTGATTACTGAAGCTTTGTAATAAGTCTTGAAATGCGGTGGTGTGAGTCCAACTTTGTTCATTGTTTTTCAAAGTTGTTTTTCCTATTAGAAATCTTTTAAATTTCCGTGTGAATTTTAGAACCATTTTTCCAGTTGTACAAAAAATCCTGCTGCTTCGGATTTTGATTGGGATTGTACTGAATTCAGAGATCAAGTTGGGAGAGTTGATGTCCTCATTTTGAGTTTTTCAGTTCACGAACATGACATAGCTACTTATTTACGTCTCTCGCCAATGTTTTTAGTTTTCAGTATTTAGTCTTTCACATCTTTTGTCAGATTTATCCCTAAGTATTTCATATTTTCGATGCTATTTAAATGGCATTTTTATTCTAATTTTCCATTGTTTGCTGCTGGTATATAGAAATAAAAGTAAGTTTTAAGCATTAATTTTGTATCTTGCAACTATGTTAAACTTGCTCATTTGTTCTGGAGAATTTTGTAGATTCAGTTGGAAATTCTACATAGATGATAATGTTGTTTGTGAATCACATCCTTTTACTTTTTCTTTCCAATCTGCATACTTTTTTCCATTTTCTTGTTTGGCTCCACTGGGTAGAACCTCCAGAACAATATTGAATTGAATAGAGGTGGTAAGAACAGCCATCCTTGGCGTGTATCCGATCTGAGGAGAAAATTCAGTCATCCACCACTGAGTATAAAGTTAACCCTGGGTTTTTCAAAGATGCTCATTATTAGATTGGGGAACTTCTCTTGTTTTTTTAGTTTGCTGATCATTTTTATCAGAAATGGATTTTGTATTTTGTCAAATACTTTTTCTGGGCCTATCGAAG